>JAOXNG010000026.1:12208146-12218365 GCA_028566535.1 Scolopax minor | reverse complement strand
ATTAAATTTTCTAATAGTAGTTGCCAGGTTCTTCCTATCAGTACTGACTGGATGCCAAAGTATGCCAGAGGTGCACAATGAAAATCAAAGAAATTGAACTTTCCAATTTGCATTTCAAGCACAGAGGGAACTTGGAGGCAGCCTCGCTGAAAATTATCAGTGTGCATATGTGTAATACTATGGTGAAGAACATTGTCAATAGTATGAAGTATGGCATCGAAAGCAAGTAATCAATAGTATGAAGTACAGCATCAAAAACAAGTAATTTGACTTCCTAATTACATGCTAAAAGTCTTGTTTAAAATGCCTTAGAAAGCTAAAATTGGTTTTGAGTGTATGTGAAAGCTCTTTAGGAAAACGTCAAAAATCTTCAAAGTTTTTTGTACTCTGTGTACTAGTCCTTCCTGCTCTTGCTCTTTCCTTTCAATTTTTCTGTTCTTAACAATACAGTTTTTCATGGTTTTTGGCATTTTATGTAGTGTTCTTTATATATATTAATTTTCTCTCCCCCTCCCCCATTGTGTTTTTTTTTTTGTCTTCACTCATCTGGTTTTTTAAATTGTGTGTTTATGTATTTCTATATGACTAGCAGTGAGCATTTTAGAGCATGAGTTTTTTTTTCTTTAGAGAATTCAGGGAATATTTTAAGCTTATTATTAATCTTATCCAGTTAAACTTGTTGCTCTGAACAGTTCTAATGAAATGCATCGAAGATGTCTTTTAGGAGGGTTTTGTTTTATGAATACCTCCATTTTGGGGTCTATATTCCATTTAAATGAAATAATGCATCTGTTATCAAACACCATGTTATTGACGTTTCTGAATCACTGGCAGTTGAAAAAATGGATTATTTTTAACACTATTGTGAATCCCTTTCATGGTGTGAAATTTGATTTAAACTGAAGTCTTCTACTGCAGATCTCTTAACAAATATTATATCTAGATGCCACATGCTTTTTTTTTCTTCTCACAAAGGTAGGCCCTTGACAGAATGGATCAAAATTAAGTCATGTCTTCCGTAAATTACATTCTGGGAACATAATACTACTTTCTCTCAAATCGGTGTATTCTGGAATAAATATTTGACTAAAACCAACAAGAAAAAATCATACCTAATGAAGACGTCTTGGAATACTAGTTGCATCAGGGTTTTATGTTAGTATTCATAGAATGCTATGTCTTTTCATTTGAGTAAGTGCACCTCTACCTTAAGTACTCTGCTGTACAAAATATTGTATTTAAATAGAAAAACAAGCAGGTTTAATATAGGAGCTATTGAAAGAGTTTTCTCCGGAAATGTTGAATTCATGAATATTGTTATGGAATCTAGTACAAATATAATATAAAATCTTTGTGACGATATTTTGTTTTGACAGTGAGGAACTGTTTGTGGTAGTAGGTATCCTTATTGACTGAAGATTTGTGTTTTGTGAGAAGCTTTGGGTGCAGTGGAGAAAACCTGTACATATCATACTAAGCTCTAAATTATGGTCTTTCATTAAAACTATTGAAGTGTAAATAAAAACTTCATCATAATTAACATGGGATTAAATAATAGCCTACAAACTTAGAGAAAGCTTAGCCTTCATTCAAAAAAAAAAGTCAATTTCATTTTCAAGGCTTTTTTTTTTCTGTTTAATGGACACATCATGAGATAGTTAATATGCTGAATAGAGTTACATTTCAGTGTTATTCAGGGTGTAAAATGACCAATGGTTACATGCATTGTATCAGTCGTCCACTTTTCTTGAGCCATTTTTTTCTCATCCATTAGCATTACTATGATTGACTAATACACAAAGAATTATAATGAAACAAAATATTTAAGAGATTAAGCAGTACAAGACTTACGGAATAATTGCATTAATATTTAAATATCTGATCACACTGAGGCATTCTTGCTGACAAAATTGTGCATTCTTAGACCCTCGACCGCTTTAAGAGATGAGCTATAATCAGTAGCTTGGATTTTTTCCAGAAATTACTCTGATCTATAACAGTTTCAGCAAGACCAGAGGCAACGGGAGTGAGTATAACTTGATTGCTAAATTGTAGAACATTGACAAGCAAGTCACTTGTCAGCATGCTCAGGGTGGAGCCAAAAGAATTTTTAGCAAGAATTTCTTTGGTGTGAAGATAAAATACCGAAATTACAGTGATAGGAGATTCTACTGTGTTAGAGGTGAAGCATCTTAGTGGAAGGTGTGTGATCAGCATATACTGAACACAGTGTAGAAGTAGATCACACAGATTTTATTGGTTTGTCCTTTGGCTGATACATACATCTGCTTCAGGCTAACTGTAGCACAGGGGCTGTATGCTAGGAAATAAGGGCAGCAGTTGTAAGCTGATTATTACACCTAGATGATTATTTGGTAGGTCTGGACAGCTTATCCACTAGACTAAGTGTATGTGCAAAAGTAGCAGCAGTGGAAAGACTCTCAGCTACTGAGAACTTGACTATTTCACTACCTCACCTTGAAGTATGTTGTAAGCGGAACTCACTATTGCACAAGTTATCAATTGAAAGACAGCTCACTACAAAAATTCACTTGCTTTGTCATTAGGAGCTCATTACTGATTAAAATATGTTGGAAGAATGTAGAACCCCTAAAGAAAAAATAATCAGCAATTGATTACACAGACCTACAGAAAGACTTAGCTGTGTTTAACAGGAAAATCTTCAGTTGTGGCAATGAGTTAGAGTATATTCTTTAATAGAAATTACTCCATTAACAAAACTGCTCTGTTTGAGGAAAGGACCAGAAAGTTTAGAGCACTTAATTTGTATTTCTTGGCAAGGTACCACTGTTTAACAATTTATCAACTTTGCCTTGTTGATAGGCTCTGGACCAATTTTATAACTAGTGGCAATTTGCTGGATACCTTGTTCTTGATTCTGTCATCCAAGTAGAAATTCTCACTATGGGAAGCTGCTAGGTCGGTGTGCCTGCAGGGTGGTGGTTTTGAGCTGGAAATCTCTGAGTGGTTTCAGGTTTATAGGCAAGCCCTAACATCCAGAATAGGATTTGCTACTTCTTGCACCTTCTATCAGGTGAATAAGAGATGTAAAGGCTTACAGGTCTGATGTATTTGTAGGCAACACCATAAATGCTGTGTCTATATATAGTGTATATATAGTATGCATAAATGCATAGTATGCTGTGATGTTTGTTGTACTCTGGAAATACCAGAAGTGTTTTTGAATAACTTCTGCCAAAACATGGTGTCTTATGCAGCATAGTTTTGTAAGAGCAGTTGTGAGAAATGGGCTATAAAATTCAAGCAGCAGCCTGGAATGTCTCATTAGAACTTTCAACAGGTATCGTACGATATTTTTGCATTTTCTGCAGGTTTGCTTATCTAATAACAGTTGCTTTCTGAAAAATGCAGGAGGCCTTCAAGGCAACTTTGGTCAGATGAAATAAAAAGTCCGTTCTGATTCTCTCTATAGACGCGTGCAATACCATGTGTCTTGGAAGTTTTAGAGACAATAAAGCATTCTGTGCTGAGATCTGACCTACTTGCTGACCTGTTGAACATGTCCCAGATCTGATCTATTGCTATCTATCTAGATATGTTTATAAATGGTGGGTGTATACTGAGAAATAAAAATATCACCGTTTTTAGTTTGAGTACATTGAATGGGATAAGCATGGAATGGAGTTGGAAGTGGTGAAAAGAAATGCTTAAGTTATAATCTTTATTAAATAAAAAAGGGTGCATGTGTATTAAGAAACAAAGTTATGTTGTTAATTCAATGGAGTTGATAGAATGAGCGTTGCACTTGTTTATGATCCACTTTATCAGAAATTGTAGTTTAGTAATTTTAAGTAGCTTTACTTGATTGTGCAAACAATCTGTATGATTGTGCAAATAGCTTCCAGTATGAAGTTGACCACAAGTCTACTGCTTTTCTTTAGTCTTATTTGTTTATGTTGTAATTGATTAAAAATCAAAGTCAAACCAGTGCATTGAAAATGAAGCTGAAACCTTTGGATAATATGAATATATACAAAATGTACCACTCTTCTTTTTCCAAATTTGAGTGTAGTTTGATTAGTCTAATATATTTGGATACAACTTCATATATTGGTAGAAGTTTTCTTTGTAGAGTTACTTGGATCCCTTTCATGTTTTTATTTCTGTACATTATTTTGCTGTATTTAAGTCTTTGTATTTAGCTGCTAGTCACATGCTTTAATGTTAAGTTACCTGCAAAATATAAGCTACAATATAACTTCCAAAATGTTACATTAGTAACATTCAGAAATTCTTAAAATTAATGTCAGCATGAATAAATTTTCTTTTATGGGATAATTTTTTAAAAGACTATATTAGTAATTTTTTAAAAGGAGACAAAATTCTTCAAAGTAGAAAATATTTTTGATTAAATTTTGCAAGAAATTTCAAAGGGAACAAATGGGAAATAATTTTTGGTAACACTTTGTAAGAAAAAATATGTATTAAAAGTAGTAATTCCTTAGTGTTACAACTTGTTGTCATCTGATGGATAACATATGACAGCATTAAGAAGTCTGCTGATCAGATAAGTTTGTCTTGCTCTCAAATAGTGCTACATAACTTTTTAAATGTTTGAAGGTGTTCTGTTCTTGTTTTTGATATATAGTTAGAAGTCTTTAGCTATCTTACTAGAGCCTGATTAAGCATATGTTTATTCCCATAATGTTCCTTGTTGAAATATTCCCAATCTATAAAAGCTCATGTTCTAAATTCTGTATAAGTTTGGTTATAATGTATTGTGAAATTATGGGGGGTTTTGTGTAAGCACTTAAAATGGATTTTGTGTTTAAATTGTCCCTGTTCATATTTGCATTATAGAACTATTCAAATGGAGAATAGCCATTGAAAATAACAATACACGCACCCACCCACCCCCAAGTCCTGAAAGTTAGCAAAGAGAAACACTTTCTTTGATACATAATGCAGTTTGCTTTGGTTTTTCACATCAAAGGCGGCACAAAATTAATTTTAGTTAGTTTTACTGTCTTCCAATTGCCTAGAGACTAGGAAATCAACACAATCTATGTAAGGGAATATAGGTTGAAGTATACAACGATGCGTTCCTTCCAGTCTCCAGCTGCCCAAAGTAATGTTGACAGATTTCTGTGTTTTCAATAACCTCAGCTGAATTTTTTTTAATCTTAAACATTTTAACCTAAGTTTTAAGACAGACCGGCCTTTTGACATTAGCAAGGCAAATTTCTCCTTGGTTTAATTATTCATTGCACAGACTTTTTTTTGGTATTTCTGGTACTGTTCCCTGATGGTTTGTTTTGGTGCCTTACTTATATTGCAAAAGAGTAAATTACTCATGCTTAATAAGTATCTGTGTTGCTTGTGATTTTACAGATACTATTATATGCAACTGAGTCTTCTTTTGTTTTAATAGAGTATTCTATTTATGTTTTGCAAAGTGTTAACAATCCTTTCTCTTTTTTTCATTCCAACACTCAAAGGTAGACACCTTTGCAGATGTTGGAGGAGGGGAAAAAATATAAATCCTTTTAGGCTATTAATGTGAGTATGCGTAACTACTATATGGGGGGGGAACATAACCTACTTCGTGACTGTTTTTGTGGAAGCTTGACAGGGAATTCATGAATATTCAACTTCTTGCAGTTGTAATTTCATGTATTTTTAGATTAATGTTAATAGTTTTCTATAATTAAGAAGCAAATGTGGGTTTTTTGACAGTAATTCTGGGAATAAAATGAGCAGGATTTGAAATCAAGGACACTTGAGGAGCTTAACGTGCAAAATGTATATATTTTTTTTTAAGAAAGTTTGATTTAAAGGGTTGTCACTACCTTTTCAGCATGATCCAGTAATTCTGTTTAAGACTAATAATGCTAATGTCCTAAAATATGCTTAGCAGTAATTCAGTTCTTGACGTATTTCTCCTCCTTCTGTTTTTCTTGCCTTATGAACAATGTGTAATTGTAGAGCAGTATTACACTTGACCTGAACTTGTGTTCATTTTGTGTGTATGTCCATGCAGCAGCAAAGTAAATTTGACAGCTTAATTCTATGTTAGGGGAATGTTTGCAGGGATAATCCTATTCACACTGCGGGATAAGGATGCCCTGTCTAGTGGCTTTGGCCTATAAAACCATTAGCTTTAAATTGTCTGCTGGCATTGTGATCTTCTTAGCTTGTAAACCAGCTTTTTATTAGCAGTTTATCGGTGAGAGTGGGTAATTTTATGACAAATTTTCGTAGCCCGTGCCCACTTTTCCTTAAGTATAGTTGACAAATACATCAAACTTCTTATGGATTAGCTGACAGAAGACACATAGTATTATGTTTTATAACTGTAAGTGATTTGGTTTAAGCTGTATTTAATGACAAAAAGATCAGCTTGGTGTGGAGTTTCACAGGTCTCCATGAGTGAAGGCAGAGAGAAATAAGCAGACAGGATATATTTTAACATTTCTCTTCTGTCTCATTCTTATTAACTACATTACAGTAGGCCAATATAACTCCTGTATATTTACAAAATCTGCTGCTATAGTTTAGTTTCTGGTTTGACTTCTTTTTCATTATGCATTCCTGGCCATTCTAGTTGGAGATGGGTCTAGTAAGCAGCTTGACTTTTGTATACTAACCTTAATGCGAAGAAGTTCAGTCTAAGAATCAACATGAGTCTGTATTTTATAGATCACAGAATCACAGAACCTTAGTGGTTGGAAGGGGCCTTTGAGATCATCGAGTCTTACCACATTAAAAAAACATAAAAACAACCAAACAAAAAAACCCAAAACCAACCAAACAAAAAAACCCAGCTTTCCAGCCACTCTGCCCCAAGCCTGTAGCGTTGCCCAGGGTTGTTGTGACCAAAATGCAGGACCCTGCACTTGGCCTTATTAAACCTCATCCCATTGGCCTTGGCCCATTGGTCCAACCTGTCCAGATCCCTCTGTAGTGGCTTTGATAAGCAGCATTATCCTTGCATATGTAGAATTATTGCTATTTATTCCACAACTTATCCACCAGTGCCTTATGATCTTTCTTGGTTTTTAGTCAAAAGTAAAATGGTCCAATGTATGTCATGGTTTTTTTTTTTTTCCTAGGATCTATGTTTAGACCCAGTACTGAGACTTGTGCAAGCTATCTTTAAAACTACAAGATCATGTTCTGTGAGCTTGAAGTGCAGCTGAGAATGGGGGTTTAATTTCATTTGTTTTGAATACGTCAAATATTTGCTACCTGTCCCAAGTAGCATTTTAGGGTTTGTTTAGAGGTTGGTTGTTTTGTTTTTTTTTCTTTTCATATTTGTCACAGATAGCTTTTTTTTTATTTCCTAACCCCAGCCCCAAAATACCACAATTGATTTAGTCTGTTTTGAGCTTGTCAGACTTTAGTTGCTGGCATTAGCAATTCACTTCTTTTCATACTATATCTAAGCTTTTCTCTTAATCTTTAAATTGTGTTTTGAATGCTGGCATAATTAGATCAGTAGCTACCCGGTGAGAAAAGCTGAAACAGCCATTCAGTCAAGCTGAAAAAAAACACCTCGCTTGGACAGTGTGAGGTTTGTGTGTGTTTTTTTTTTCTCTTTTTTTCTTTTTCTTTCCCAGATATTATTCAGATGCACCCTAAAGACAGTATTTTGGGTTTTAATGGAAATTCCTGAGCCTTCTCATGCAGCTGGGGAGACAGTAGCCTGGCAAATATGAGGCTCTGGTTGAATTCTTAGACGGGCCAATGCTGATAGCTGTGCAGGATGGTGCAGATTCATAAGAACAGTTGTACATCCTTACCAGCAGCTTGCAGTTGTTGATGAGAAATTGCTTTGGATACAGATGGGGAACAAGAATTACGGATGTCAGTGATGGAAAAGAAAAGACAAAAATCCTTCTTTTTGAATCACTGTGACATCTATTAGTCCAAGAATTGTGCTTTATTTGAGTTATAAAATACAGGCAAGAGAACAAGTTATTAGATAGATATTAGCTCTCAAGGCATTAACTATCAAGTAAGATAAGATAAACAGAAAAAAAAAAAACTATGAATGAACTTTAATTTCATTTTTTATCGTAATAACCTTACTTAGAACAGAATTTTGTGACAACTAATTCATCTAAGCATATAAAGACTCAAATTTCAGAAAGGCCAGTCAGGTGCTTAAAAAAGAATTGATTTACTTGACTTAAACGAATCCCTGAAATCCCTTTTGTTAATTCCAGTTTAAAATGTGTTATCAGGCATTTGAAACTGTCCATTTTCCTTAATTTTTATACAGAAATGGTTTGATCATTAAACCACCTATCCAAACAGCTGAAAATATCAAAATCAAAATACATTTTGATACATCTATTGAAAAAAAAATATTTTATTTATTTGTGTACAGATTTTTCTCTCTGTTGGTTTATACAGCTTTACATCTGTAGGCCCACTTTAAGTAACAGATAATCACTAAACCAAACAGCAAGAGCAAGAGCACTAGTTCAATCATTAAAATTCATACTCTACAATTTCAAGTCCTTTAAGATATGTTTTGTTTCCTTCTACTTGTATGTGAAAGGAAGGAAAGTTTTCTGAAAGTCATTCAGATTGTTCTTAGTTAAGAGAAAATAAACAAATGAGCACACTGCAAGCAATCTGGTGCAATTAATATGAGAGCTGTCAGGGGGGTATATTAATAAGATGAACTGACAGTGCTGTTCAGCCTAAAGTTTCCACTCCAAGGAGAAAAAGGACAGTTATGCTGATTATAACTTTCTTTTCAATGACAGCCTTCTTTTATTAAAGATGAATTTATTTTGGTTTGTGGGTACACGAGGAAAAAAATAATCCTGTTCTTTTCCTTGAAGGAGATGGCTTATGACTTTAACTTACAGTAGCTGAAACATTAGGGAAAAATAGAAAGCTCACAACAAACACCAAGCAGCTGCTTCTGCTGTATGTTTAATATGTACAGCTCTATTAGATTGGTTTATTAATATATCTGCAGGTATCTTGCAACAGGGGCCAGATGGCTCAGGAGATGGATAATGGCATAAAAGGGATTGCAAATAACAATCTATTGCAGGTCAGAAATAGCCAAATGATGTTGCCGTTTGACATCTATTCGGTAACCAGCATGAATGACTCTGGAGAGAGGGTCTTGCTCCAGTGCCTTGTCCTGTGTCACCAAAACGGCCACAAGTATTTCTCCCTTAAGAGCAGAAAAAAACAAAATGTGTAGAAGTGGTGACAGGTAATTAAGCAAGTGCTATCTACACATTAGCGCTGATGCTCCTTGGTAGGATGCTGCAGGTCATTGGTTTTATTTCAGGGAATAACAAGAGACAAAGCCCAGCCCAGGTGACTGCGAGGCTCTCCGTAGGTGGGAGCGGATCCGTGTCCACAGCCAGTTTTTGGGCTCTGAAACACACACACAGCGGGTTTCCAAAATTGTCATCAAGTGCTGCGTTGGAAACCTGCCAAGGGACTGCAGACTGCACTGATTCATACACACAGTGATATAGCAGGCTGTGTTTTTAAATTTACATGACTGACTCTATGGTCCTGAATTGCATACTGAAGTGCATTCTTAAGGAAACCCTTTTATCTGGATTTTCTGAAAACCTAGGCAACAAATACTAGGAAAAAATAAATGCCAAGCTTTGTGCTTGTTTCACTACTTTTATCTTCTAGAAGTTTAGAACTAGTTTGTTGTTTCGAATTTATGAGCTATGGAAACTGGTATTATTAGGTGACAGCAGGCAAAAATTTGAGAAGTTATGGTACTGCAGTCTTAATAAAGCTAGTATAAAATCAGTTCTACAGATACAGTACAAACGTGATCCTGCTTTCTCTATTTGATGGGGCCATAAAGAATCACGGTGAGATTCATGGTATGACCAAACCTGCCTAAAACTCAGTTTAGCGGTCAGAGCATGCTGTATGTGTACCTGCCTAGAAACCCCACCTGTGTGGGGCTATTGCTTTGTCACTCGTGGTAACATGTCAGAGTAATACAATATGTAATACAATACTCCTTGTGTCAGAACCCTTACATCACTTCTGGCTTTAAGCATCAAGAGTAAAATTAATGGGTCCTGTCTCTCAGACCTAAAGGAATGCAATCCTTTGCCTTTAATCCTTTGAACAGCTTTTGGAATTAAACAAGTGATGGTACCTTTATTGCAGGGTTGCCCTTGAAGACCGTTTCTGGTGTTAACTAGCCCAGGAGTTCCACATAATTTGGGGG
>JAOXNG010000026.1:12168543-12179032 GCA_028566535.1 Scolopax minor | reverse complement strand
TCAAGCATTTGAATGGGCTGCCCAGGGAAGTGGTTGAGGCATCATCCCTGGAGGCGTTCAAAAGATGGATTGACGTGATGATGGGGGATGTGGTTTAGTGATGGGTTTGGGGCCTTTTTTGTGGTTTGTTTGTTTTTTTCTGTTGGTTTTTTTTTTTTTTCTCTTTTGGTCAGAGTTAAATTAATCGTTGGACTAAATGATCTTGAAGGTCCTTCCAACCTAAATGATTCTATGACTCTGCAAAGGTCTTTCTAGTCAATGGAAATAGTATGCCCAAGATACCTAAATTATATCCTGGCTTTCTCTTGCTGCTTCAGACCAGTCACTTCTGAGTATAGAGAGATGTTCCTGGCTGGTGAGAGGTTTTGTCTGGTTACAGAGAGTCACTTCTATGCTTTGTAAAGCTTATGTAGAACTTTGAGCAGCACGCCAGATTTCATCTAATGGAAGGTATCTTGACTTGCACGATACTGTCTTAAGGATAATTTCATATGAATTGGAAAAGTATTGGAGATAAGCAAAAATGTTCTTGTATATATTAAGGAAGAATATAGGAATCCTTCATAAGGTAGAACATCTAATAGTAAAGTTACCTGCATTGGCTGCAGTTTGTTGAAATGATTACATCAATAATAGTCTGTTCACTATCATTCAGTATCTCTGCTCAGATATCTATGTTTTTGAGAGCACAGAATAGAAATCTGTTTCAAATATTATTGTCAGCGGTACAACACTTGAAAGTTTTCTAGGATTCGGTAATAAAGTTAATCTGTGAAGTGTCATGGAGATAGCAAAAAGGGAAATCGACAAGACTGCTATTGCAGGTACTAAAAATGAAACCCTGCTGAAAACGGGTGCTGGCAACTTTAAGCAAACAAGGGAAAAGGAGAGAAAATGGGAAAGCAGAGGAAAATTATTCAGTTTGTAGTATTGAAATAGGAAAAGAATGTGTGAACGAAGCTGTGAAATGGAATTTGACAACATATGGCTTGAAGAATGCAGATTTGCTTCAGAAATAATGATACGTTATTGAAGATAGACTAAGTTTTGTCAGAGTAGGAGCTTAGATGTTAAAGAATACTGTCAGTCTGCTAGGTAGGGGCTGGGCTACTCGAAGTAAGAGGAAAGTTGTTCAATAGCTTTTTTTGTTCATTCATAATATTCTCTATCTCTACTGAAACAATTTATATATTTCAGAAAATTTTGGGAGGTAGCTAAATACATACAGCTTCACCAGTTTTTCATTTGAAAACGTGTCAGGAAACTGAAAGGAGTTTATATGGGAGACAGGAAGATAAATGCTGCACCTCTACTGCTTTCCACTCCTTGCAGGGCACATCTTTGTTTTCAGATTTCTGGCAGATGTTAGATGTCTCTTACCTATGAAGTGGGTATCCAAGATGAGAAATGACTCTCCACTTCTGCGGGCAAGGCCGTGAGTTACCTTTTGGTTTTATTATGGTGATAGACCATTTATTTCTTGACAAAATACTTACAACTGTAGTAGTTCTAAATAAGCTACCAATGTTGCTTAATTGGGGAGAAAGACAACAGAAGATGTCCTTTTGGTGAAGTGTCATTGAGCAAAGGAAATTGTTTTGAATTAATTTAATAGATATAATCCATTTTGATTGCTAAATATAGTCCAGTTATGAATACTCATGAAGTGAAGGGTGGACATAGTACTTTTGTAGTTGGATTTGCATTGTTGTTTTAGTTTTTGACACTGTCTTTCAGCTGTTAATATTTCATTCTCCCTTTTTATGTTTTCATAGAATCATTAAGGTTTGAAAAGACCTTTAAGATCATGAAGTTCAACTGTTAACCTATCACTGCCAAGTCCAACACTAAGCCAGGTCTTTTAAGTACCTCCAGGGATAATGACTCAATTGCTTTTCTGGTCAGTATATTCCAATGTTTGATAACCCTTTCAATGAAGAAATTTTTCCAAATATCCAGTCTAAATCTCCCTTGGCACAACCTGAGGCTGTTGTCTCTTGACTTTCTCTTGTCTTCTTATGGATAAGCAGTTATGTAGTCATTTCAGATGTAATAAGATGAAACAAAAGGACAAGGTATAGAGTTTGCTAGCACTGGCTAGCATAAAACTCAAATGTATCTTTGAGTTTTATGATGAAGAGCTATGCCATTATTGTAGCCTCTTCTGCTATCTTTAGTCTGAATCATTAAGTTGTGTTTCACACTTTTAGGCCCAGGTTACGAATACAATAGAGGTAACTAATATAAGAGATCTTACATATGTTCCGATGAAAGGAAAAATTCTGTATATTGGCTTAATTAAAGGCAGATTGTAGTGCAGTGCTTCAGTTAAAGGCTGACTGTAGTCTGAGTTTACATTCAGTTTGTTGGGCTTTTTATTTAAATGTCTCAAAACCAATTGGCAACATCTTGTTCTGGACTGAGTACAAAGGACAGTAAGCCTCCACATCCCAAAAGAGGAGGAAAGGACAGAAAGGAGTCATGCACTGTACTTTTTTGCAGTGATGTGGGGAAGCAATGAGAAGAACTTTTTTTGTGTGTTCGTGTTTGCTGTTCTTCCTACTTTTGTCAAGCTTAGAAAAAATTCTGTTGCCGGTGTTCAATTTCCTTTTTTCACTCAGATACTTTTTCATTCTTACCTTCCATTCACTTTTGAAGCAAATACAAATGAAAGAAAGGGAAAGGAAATATGAGAAAATAGCAAGTGTCATCTGGTAATTCAGAGGAGGTAACAGAACTGTAAATTATTCTTCTCTTGTAAGTGCTTTCTGTTTGTATTAATGCCCTTGTTAACAACAATTTAGGAGAGACTTTCTGTTGTTTGCTTTGTTTATTTTTAAGTTTTCTTGTAGTCCAGTCTAAGATAAAAATTCTGGGAAGGTGCTTGTACTATAGACTCTTTATGTAGTATTAGATTAAGTAAAATTACAGTAATTGAATTTTCTTATTTTTTTAGTCCATATTCATAGATGTGTCCATGATAATGGTAGAGCTATTGCATTTGTTGCTTGACTGTATCTCTAAACACTATGGTATATGACCAGCAGTTGTCATCTTTTTAAATGTTTGTGCAATTAATTAGTGGATTAATTAGCCCAGTACTTTATTGGACAAAAAAAATGTACAAATGTACTGTGTGGAAATAATCCTGCTTAATCATTCTAGGCTGGATCTTATACCAGATCCACAGCTGGAAAATACTGATATATGCAAAAACCCTATTTTGCTAAGACATGAACCCAGCTCTCCTAAACACCTGATGTGTTTAAAAGTGATAGCATGTCCTTCCTCTTAGTGCAATAGGTTTGTTTAGTCTCCTGTTGTTCCTTTTCAGTGTTATTTTTCCTGTAGTTAAAATTTCCACCTCCCAAGAAAACCAATGCCAAGTGGAGACAGAGTACATTAGAATGAATCCTGTTAAATATGACCTCAGGTTGTGCACTTCAAATGAGAGGATTTTCCAACCCATCATTAAGGCACACTATGACTTAAATCAACTTAATGAGCAGCAGTGCCGGAGGCTGTGTCTAGTCTTATACAACAGTCTTGGTCTAAACATTTTCATAGTGCATTCATTGAATATGGCAACTAAAGGAGTATAAATAAGAGCTAATAGGAATTTTACATTAATAATCTATCTTTGTTTAATGGAAACTAAAGCTAGTTAGGTGATGATTCAAATTGTCAGTTTGTATGTGTTTGGGAAAAGTACATAATTGTTAATCTGTGCAAGTGTGCTTTCTCATTCTGGCAAAAGTTCATCTTGGTATTAGTCATAATGTATCATGAAAATTGTTTGGGGTATTATTACATGAAAAGAATTTCCTTTTATTAAATAGACATATATATGCACATGTATGTCCGTATGCACATGCTCATTCTGAATATGTCTGAAAAATAATTTAGAATTTGATGCATAGCTACAGTTTGGTTCCTCCATCCAGTTCAGGGTTTGCATTGTTTGAGATAAGTGAAGGACAAATAGTTCCAATGTAACATTCCTGGTATGTTACTTGAGTGCAATCAAATTAATAAAATTGACTGTGTTTAAACTATTTTTTAAAAATAGCTAAGTTAATTACCAGCAGAGGTAAGGTGAGATGTGACCATGGAGACTGTAAGAAGCCCCATAGTCTGTCTAAATACACTTTTATTCCTATACTTCTCATAGTGCAATAAAATGAGAGCTGTACCTTTGCTGAACTGAGGAAGTTAAGAAAAAAATTAAAAAAAGCAGCCCGCTACCCTGATTTACTGTAAATGTTATCATTGTTCTGTCGCATCTATTGCATTTATCTGTTCAGCCAGGATGGAAGTTTTTTGGTTTGTAATTTTTGTTTTTGAAGATTCTGAGTTAAAGAATATTTTCAGCAGATGTGTTCTGTTATTGTCTAGTTTGTTCAGATGTTCCCATGTCTTGAACAAGTGTTTCTCAGTAAGCAATTGTATCTCCTGAAATGGTATTCTCCAGGTCTTAATGACAGGCTAACTCACAGGTGATAGGTATTCAGATTTTTACAACCACTTTTGCTTGATTATTTTATTGTGTCTCATATTAATGGAAATATAAATACTTTTTTTCTTGTATTTTCTTTTCCTAAATAAATAAAACTCCACTATAATTGCTTAGAAGTAAGAAGGCCCTTAAAAGATGGGAGAGTTTATTAAATGATAGGTTTACACGTATATATATTTATTCAATCAATTGTGATTTTCATAATTTTTTCATTTACCAGGGACTTGTCAACTGTGTGTGTAAAGATATAACACACATCACATGCCACAAGAGGGACTACCTTGAGGTACAGTTTTGTTTTGCTTATCAGAGGAGTAAAATGATGTGGTCTAACTACTAGCACCCCCTCAAGTGAAACTGTAACTTTCTGGGACTTGGTTTTATGGACTGTTTACACTGTATTGAAAACAAACATGGTCAAGTCTTTTGCATTATAAGGAAGAAGAAATAGAAACATTTGTAAGGCTCACATGGAGATGTAATAACATCTGAGAAATTGCATTAATGTATGTTTTCATCTTGAGAATAATGTTTTAATCTGCATATGAAGAAATTAGGCTAGTGCCAAAATGGATCTCAAGCACGATGAATAATAAGTTATTAAAGTTATGTACTGTTTATCTGATATTAGGCGATACTGCAACTGTAGCATGAATTTATTTTCAGGAAATGAGAGAGATATAGTAAGAATGAAAAAACGGCTTCATATCCAAATGAGTATATGAGTGAAAACTTATCCAAAATGTGCCAATCGTTTGAAGTTATGAACGAGGAAAAGCTCAACTTTATCCTGAAAGAGATAAAGATGCTGAGATTTGATAAGAAAATGTGTTTGCTTTGTTCAAGTCTAGTAAAATTGTTAACAATATAGGCTGTTAACAAGGTTTTAGGTACATTTACTTATTGGAATTACTATCTCTTTTTGTTTGTTTCCTTTAGCTGTTTCACAGAGGGTCATATCTGAGGCAGTCAAGGTATGATGAACAGTTGAATTGCTGATTTGTTTTGATACAGTTGGTCTGTTTCATCTGGAACATTACTGTTCAGATTGGTTAGGTATGCTATTTCTATTTCTTGAACATGGATTTAGTCCTGTAGTAGAATCTCCCTAGAAACTTTGGGAAATAATTTTTTCTTCTCATTTACACTGCCTGCACAATCTGAACTTTTTATTATTTATTTTTATTCCTTTGTGTTTATAAAAAATTAAGAAGGGATGTCTTAACAAAAATCTTAAAGCCTCTAGCAAGATATTTAAGTACCAATCCCGTGTCAAGACATCTGGCAGAACTTCCATTGTCTTTTGCTGTGTTAGAGTTGGTTTTTGCCTTCTGTTCATTAACAGCTGTGCAAGCCCTATATCTACTCAGCTATATGTACATGTAAGAAAATAGCCACTTATATCAAAGTCATGAGATTTTTCTACAAGATCTTGTCATTTCATGATTTTTGTTTGAAAAAATGGGTGAAAATTGACTGAATGTGATATTATATCTTTTCTTCTCATATTTTCAACTTTTTTTTTTTTTCCTTTGCAGCTTGAGTTCTATCACAAACATCCTACTTATATATTGAGTAGGTAAGTTTATATAGCAACTCCTTTTGGGGGAATGGGCAAAAAGGGTACAGGCTTTATTAGTTTTCTGCAATTCAAATTGTAACTGATGTGATCCACACTTCTGTGAACATCTTCTCTGTTCTGTAGACCTAACCTGATTTGATTTTTTTTTTTAGCTTTAAATTTTTTGAAAACAAATGCTACCTTAGTAGGATATGTGCTTAGTTGTTGTCTTTTTGGAAGTGTTGATAAAAGAACAGAACCATATTTACTTGGAAGGAGAAGCTTTTCCTTTAATGGCTTCATGATAGAATTCTAAATGTATCTGTCAAGTGTTTTAAGGTGCCTATACAGTTTTTCTTCCTTACAGTGTAATACCACATACTTCATATCATTTATCCTTCTGCTTCTGCAGTAAAGTCATTGTCTACAATTCCTTTGTTTGTCAGACTAATTGGTAGTTAACATATTGGTCATATTCTAACAGTAATTTTAATTGGCATCTTTGTTTTTACAGCTGCTTAACATAAATCACTGTTGCATTGACAGGGAAAATATGTTATTTATCAGTGGTATATTCCATGAAATCCTGAGACTAAATGTAATTTGTCAGTGTGTCTACAATGACTATTTCTGTAATTTTTTATTCCCAACCTCAGCAGATACGCCCTTATGTGTTTTAATAGAACAGTTTTCTGATCAGTCTTTCTAGTGCTTTGTTATACGACATACTTTCACTTAAACTGCAATATTGATATTGAGTCACCTGCAATTGCCATATAGTTCCAAGGAATACATTTTCTTTTCCTGCTTTGCTGTTGTCTTTTTGCTCTGATAAAAAAGCTTCAGAACAGATTTCTACCACATATTCCTTCCAGGTATCAAAAAAAATCGGTCCTTAATTTTATATGGAATGTCCTATATAACTTAGGACAGCATTTTTATTGGAAAAAAAAAAATATTGTCGTAACAGTTCTTCTGGAACTCTTGTTTTCAGAGCTTGAAACAGCACTTTAACATAGCCGAATTCTTTCCAAGCCTTGTTCAAGATAAGTAATTGAAAAATTGTAGGAGTTGTTCCAGTTGCTTTATGCTTTCTACTGTAGACATTTATGTAAATGCTTGCATTTTTGATGCATTTAGTGCCATGCCATACTCAGTGGTTACACAACCAACATAGTCTAGTTTAATTTGCAGCTGGTTTATTGAATTTAAACAGCATCTTCTGATATTTCTACAATCTGTCAGACTTTCAGCAAGGTAATACTGTCTATTAAACAAGTAATATCTATTGGTTAGATTGTCTTTATATATTTACTGTAATTGTGTATCTAAATTTCTTTTTTTGTGGTTCTTAACATCTTGCTTATTGCACCATATGATGTCATTTGACTGTGTTCTATCTGTGACTTGATTTCTTTAACCTGTTGCTGCTGTAATACTTTTTATTGCTGGTGACATTTCCAAAACCAAAATGTTTTCTTGAGAAGTCATTTGCTGGTTTTACTATTTATTTTTGCAGTAGATCAGATCTCTGAGAACCGAAACATCTTAATAGATGGTGCATGATCTTATTACTGGGTTTTGCCAAACTCCTAACATGTGCAAAGTAAAACAACATAAAAGTTGTACAGAGAAAATGAGCAATGAGAACAAAAGTCAAACCAAATGCTTTAAAAAATAAAAAAGTTACAAATGTTAGTGATATCAGCGGGTGGTTTCCATAGAAACTAGTCTTGAGCAGAGAGCTCACTGATAATGACAAGCCATGACTGATGCTGGTGAAAATAGGCCTGATTACTTCTACAAATAGCCCTTGATCTAACTGAAGTATGATATAAACAAGGCAAATAAGAAAGAGAACATGCAATGAAAATAGCAATTTAGAATTCACATTGCAATAATATTTCAAAATATTTCATTAATTCTTAACATATAAATACCTAAAATCAACCAGAAACAATAATTAACATGAAAATATTTCCTTCTGCATTCTTGTCAATAACCAAATGTTTATTTTCTGATTTGAATGACAACAGTTCAGAAATACTTCTTGCAGCACACTATTTTTTTCCAGATTTTAAATATATGGCAAAAGCGCTAATTGATTTCAAAATAAGGTGAGCAAACCAAAACATTTTTTTATAGATAAACCATGGCATATAGCTACATGTATGCACTGATCACAACAGAAGGGAATTTTGCAATAATCTAGTCAAACTGGAAAACTAATCCTCTCTGAAAAAGTGGTGCTCACAAATTTTATGGGTTTTTTTTGCCATTGGTATTTGACCAATTGAGCTTTGCATGCATCTATTATCTGCGTTGTATACATAACCAAAATTATACTCTTTACTGAGAGGGGAAAAATAATATTTTTTTCCAACTAATTTTTTAGATTTCAATTTTTTTTTTAACTTAGAAATATAATTTTAATTGGCAGTGAAATAGAAATTAACTGGAATAGTTGGTAGCTGGGTCAGAGAATCAGCTTTACTCTATCCCAAACAATTAAGTAGCCTCATGATAATGATATTTGCCTCCGGCATGGGATATTCTTTGCTTCCATCTGTTAAATTTGATCTTTGTATAGTATGTGGGAGCCAGAGCTACTAATCTATTTTGGACTTCCTGTACTGGCTGAGTAGCATCTTTTCTGGTTCAGAACTTTTATTCTTTTTTAAAACATTTATCCAGATTTTTTTTCCTAGCAAAAATATTTTGTTGAAAAACTTTTCCATCTCTAGTAATTCATGACTTGGAATAATCTGAAGTCTCTCTAATGGTAAATATAAAAAATAACAAAAATAATAATAAAATTTATAAAAAAAAATATAAATAGCAACCTCCAGTGGTTCTCTTCTCGCATTCTTTCAGAAGAGTTTTCTCAGAGTATCTATTCGATCTACAAGAACTTTAATGTAAGTATATTGTACTTTGAGTGGTAAATGCCATATATTTAGCAAACAGCTTGGGGAAGGCAAATATATTATGCTTTTTTCTTTATACGAGTATGATATTCAGTTCCTAATATGTTCAGTGATAGCTGTTGGATAGTTGGTCTTTCTAGTCTGTATTTACTGTTGCGATTGATATTTTACTCAGTAGCAGATCTCAAGTTTACCTTTGTAAAAATTAGATATTTGGTATGAAAGAAATAAAATTTTATATGAAGTCAAGTATAATGTATTATTAGCCCTGGAAGATCAATTTTTAATAGTCTCTTCATTCCAACCTAGAGTATACCAATTCCAACATATTGCTGTCTTTATATTTCATGGTAGTTTGACATCTAATGTTAGCTGCTATCATACAATAATCCATCTGAACCAGCATGCGTGAATACCAGTCACTGAAATGATTGGACCTTATCCCTGAATCTCCTCCTGTCCAGCAAAAGTAGACACAGGTCATGAAACAGGAAATATCAGAAATATCAAAGTCTTTCAGAGACTCACATACTTGCATATACTTTCCCTAGATCCATTTGCTTGCAGTATGGACCTGGGAAAAAAAAAGTTATTAAACTCACTTGTTTGTAGGAAAAATGGCGAATAAATAAAAATGTCTAATATAAATAACTTTAGTATGTTGTTCAGTTTAGTATCGCCATACCTCTGCTATTTTTCTTAATTGCAAACTTTTCTCATTTACATTACATTTTGAATATTGTTTCCAAGTTCCAAATTGCATACTGTTGCCACATACACACATATAATTTTATTTGCATGTACTAGATTAAATATGAGTGTTCAAAAGCCAGCGTTTTTTCCCCTGTAACACTGCAGTTAGCACTAGGGAAAGTGTGCAGTCTTTTTGTAGAAGTAATTTTTGACGTGCTGGGATCTTATTATGTGAAAGAGCAAGAAATGCTTTCAGCTGCTGAATTAAGAGAGCTTAAAATCTGGCCCATGAAGCCTTGAATGTGCAACAGAAGAAAGGCAGATACAGATTGCTGTAGCATATATTTGCTTTAACAGCATGTTATCACAAAGGATCATGTAAATCCTTCCTTGTGTAGGAAGTTCAAATAGGAGAATAAAAGGGGAACAGATTATTTTGCAATCTTACCAGCTAAGTAAGGTGCCTTTTAGGAATGTTTATTATTATGGTAAATGTATATTGTCTGGAATGAGCTGTGGACTTGTTATTTATAATGAAATAACCCATTAGATACCCAATAAAAAAATATTTCCCCCATTAATGTATTTTGCAGCATTGTCTCATGTTACCCTGCTATGCAAATGTCATGGTTACTTATTCCGTTTTCTGTCCAAGGAATAGAAAAGATGTGAAAAGATCACCTTTGGATTGCTCTAAAATACCTCTTCACTCCTTTCCCTGTGCATTATATTTCTGTGGAATGTGGTCTATCATTAACTACACTTTTTCTTTTATTTACCACAGTAGTATTT
>JAOXNG010000026.1:12155298-12165945 GCA_028566535.1 Scolopax minor | reverse complement strand
CCCGCCCCGAACTTAAGTCTCTAACTTACTTACATGAAAATGCTCACCTGTAGCAGTAGACTATTTTGCACTACTGTTTTTAGTATAGACTTTTTCCTCAGCTTTTATGATGAGTGGTACATTTGGAAAAAAATGTCTGCAGAATCAGCAGAACGCTGGATAGATATTTTATATTTTTAATTTTGGCTTAGTTCCCATTAGTTAAATTGTAGTCCTTTTGCCTTCTAAGTAAACGACCTTTTAATAATAAGGTTTCTATGTTTATAATATGACTAAGATTTGACCCATAGTCTACTTCTCTAAAGCAAAATAACTCCTTAGTGTTTAATTCTGAAAACAGTTTCTCTAGAGTGAGAAACTGCAAATGGTAATATGATAAAAGCAAGTGATGCTAATGAAAAAGCCTCATTCTGCACAGGTATGCGTGAAGAAAGCATGACTGAGAAACATCTTTAAAACAATTTGATAAGGATAATGTGATTATTTTTTTTATTTTTTTCCCCCTGTGCATTAAAAGCTTGCCAATTGCTAGAACAATATTCCAGCTGTTTATCTAATTCTGTGAATATTTATAAGGAATTATGTTTCTGGTGTACAAATTTCAGTTGGAAATATAACCTAATTTGGGGCAACTGTTTGCAAATCATCAATTTGTGACAATAGGTGGATATTCTTACTTAATGAACTGTAGCTGGACTTTGGATTAAAAGAGCTGTTACCCACCTATCTGCTATTGTTAATGAGGTGCTGAATGTCACTGTACATTTTTCCTTCTTATGCTCCCGGGGTCACTATTAACAGTGACTCAAAGCATGTAACAGAGCACAGAATACAAGTTAGAGAAGATGTCTTATTTAGCAGATTGCAAGTCTGGTTGGTTTCATTAGAACTCTGCAATAACTGTTCTGAAGTTCTCTTGCTGTTAACTATTAAAACAGTAGAACTCTTGCAGGACAGATACACCTTCTTTGTCTTTGAGTTTAACAACTTTGAAATATTCAGGGATAACAGCATATGTAAGAATGACATGTAGTGCTGATTTTAAGGTAGAAGGAAGATGTTTCTTGTTAACTTCCTTTAAGCTTACTGAAATTTTGTTACATGTTAAGTGTTCAAAATGGTGAGATTTGTGTCTGTACCTAAAGGTGCTTATGATAAAAATAACCATCATTAACTTTTTAATCTATGAAATTATAAAAACAAACTCAAATTTAGTCAGCTTTCAATGTTACCATTTATGACTGTAGACTAAAAAATTTTATTAAATGTAATGGGTACTTCTATATTAATTTATTTTATAATGTGCAAATTCGAATTCATTTGTAGATTGGAGGATCTTGACATGTACAAAAACAGCAAAGCTGATGGATAAAAGTGCCTCTCAAACATAATGTAAAAAGGGGATAAAACCTTTACTTATGGTTCTTATGGGAGACAAGTGTTATTTTTCCCTGTGCTGAATAGCATCTGTAAAAACACACTTCCAGCTAACATAGCCATAGAGGCTGAAAGAAGAGAAATGGACAACTGCCTGTGCAGTTTTGTTACTAAAGAAAAAAGGATAATCAATTAATATATTACTCATTTATTAAGTGCCAAGTGTTTGGAATGTTGAGGCAGACTGACTCACTATGTAACAGCCGTAAAGTAGAAGGTTAAAAAATAATGGAAAAAATCCTAGGGAACTTCCTTCATTTCCCATTGTTAAATATTCTTTGTTGCTCACAATAGTTTCTGGCCTTACTGTTCCTTGAGCACCTTGAGCCACTCCTAGGTCTGGCTCTGATCCTCGATTAAAAAAAATTCTCCCTTGAAGATGTTCAGCATTACAGAATATGGAGTCAGCCAGACATCCCCGGTCACAGTGTTGTCTGTCCAGGAGACCTCGTGCAGAGAAGTTCTTGCAGAGAGTGTCCTTCTGGATAGGTAGTGAATTGGGGGTTTTTTTCATACCTTTTTTTGGTGTAGATACGTATGTGGGTGTAGGACACAATTTTCTGGAATAGTTGTTGCTGACTTCTGTTTTCCTAGGCGGAGAGTTTTTTTGTCCTGCCAACTACTCCTCACTCCTCAGGAGGTTCTAGCTGAGCTTATCAGGGATGTTTGTGGACTTTGTCTAAGAGATGTCCTTCTCAATAGTATGTTTACCAGATGGCTTTTGTGGACGCTCTGTCAGAAGGCAGGACTAGATGTTACACTAAAGAGGCAAAAAAGATCCAAGTAAGGTTGTAGGTCTGCTTCTTACAATGATTACTGTCCTCTTGTTAACTTGAAGGTTGGGTGTTCGTCCAGGTGACGCAGTTTACAAGCGGAAAGTCAGTGCTTGGTGCTAAAAAGAAAGAGGAAGAAAATCCCAAGCATAGCTGTTAAAGTAATTGTTTTGGTCAGAGAAAGACCAGGACCTGAATGCAAGATGGCTGCAAGGAAAAGTACTATCACGTATGATTTTAATCAGGTTCTGTAAAGTACAACCCCTGGACTAATGTCAAGCAAAGTTAGAGATGAATTTTTATTTAGGGATGAATTTCTGGGAAGCTAAATTGAACTACAAATTGCTGGCAATTGATTAGTTTGTGTCTAAGTGTTACCAGACTAGACTTAGAAAAGAGGGCCTAATCTTAAAAGAAAGGATTATTTTATAACTAGATTTAGAAGGGGAATTTTAGACAGATTTTAAGACTTGATGCTATTTGTAGCCTTGAAAGTACTTTTAGGAGAAAAAATAGGTCCCCAGGCTAAAGTTAGTTTCTGGATCAGTGTTCATGTCCATATGTAGGGGACGATTTACTCGGGCAAAGGAAGCAAAATCCAGGCATGAATTTTTTGCATTGGGATTAAAAAGGTGTAATGAGTTGGCATGGCTTTGCTCATTTCTGTGTCTGTCCCTTTTCTAACTGAATTCTTGAGGAAGAGTTTAATTTAGAAGTGTTAGTAAGAGATGCTGCTGAGTTCAGTGGTGTTGAATCCTGAGTCTGATAACAGACTTCCATCTTCTGTGGCTTAATCACTTTTCTAAGTTAACTTCCATTTCAAATATGAAGTTTTGTCAAATAGGTAACATTAAGTGCTTTTTTTTTTTTTTTTGCCTTCAAGTTGAGGTAAGGCACTGATGAAGTACAATTTTTGCTTTCAACGATGTGAATAGTGGAAAAGTTTCTAGCCTCACAAAAATTCAAAAGAATAGCTGTGGCACAAATTCTGCCTAAAGTAACTCAACTGACATATTCTGTACTATAATTTTATGATGTTTTTCCTTATTATTAAAAAAAAAAAGAATCTCTCTGGATGACAGTGTCTTTCAAACTCAACTTTTTAACAGGCTTAAAATATGCAAGAAGAATTTCTTTAAATATTTTTCTTTGTATAATTCATATTTTTTATTCTACAGCAAATGTTTCTTTCAAGAAAAGAAGGATTTATGGAGAGTATGTTTAGAAATTATGACTAAGTCTATCAAATTTAAATATAGATATGACCAAATGGGCTCTCAAACTTCAGGAGCTTCTGAACACAAAATGGATTAAATTGCTGGCATGTTTTCATACCCCTTGAACTTCAACATAACTGTTTAAGTTCTGGATTTCTTTTTTCTCAAAAAAAAAAAAAAAAATCTCTGGTAGTAAAAAATTGGTTTTGTAACTTCAAGTGGAGCCTGAAAATGAAACAATGTCTTGCTCTGTGTAGAAAAGCTCATACATACTTCATCTGATTTTTTTACCTTCCCTTTATAATATTTTTTGTTCTGTAAAACTACTTTTCTCATTTTTTTCTATTATTGAAAGCAAGTAGAAGCTGGAGGAGGCTGAGGAGGCCCAAATTCAAGGTACATTTTTCTGTGTAACACAGTGTATGCCTACTCTCAGAGCTCATATGTTCCCCAAATCTACATAAAGATAAATAAAAACTAAGTTGGCAATTCAGCTCTGTCCAAGTATCAGTGAATCTCATCTTTTTCAGGTATATCTTAGCATGTTCTTGGTTTTCATTTATAGGTCCTGTGGTAAAGCAGACCAGGAAAGTCACTAATTCAGTAATATGTAGTAATAGAGTTATGTTCTATTTTTGAGACTCATTCAAAGGAATAGTAAGAAGTTCATTAGTGTTTATGTGGGAAGACTTTTGTAGTGTGATTTAGGATGGACAGCCAATGCCCCTGTTAGCTTTGAGAATATAAAAAAGTTCATAGATAAGCATTTAAAAACTCAGAATTATCTCGCCTGTTTGTACTTTTTATTTCTTGTAACTCTGTCCAGCACATGCCACAATAAGTAACAGATTAATATAGAAATTAAGCTTTTCTAATAATTTCTCATGTCAAAATGGAAGTTTATAATAATAAAATTACCCTAATATATTTTCCTGTATATGAATCTTAGATTATACTGAGCACTGTGATTAATTATCATGTGTTAATATATAATGTAATATTACTCCTCTCTGCTAGCTCAGAGAGGTAAGTTTTCAGAATTTAAGTGTGTTTTATTTGTCTGCTTCATGTTTGTTTCTAAACAGATACTGTCACACTGGAGTCTACTCTTTTTTTGGTGTGAACTTCAGCTTATGTTATCAGAAAATGTAATCTGAAAATGTTTTCAAAACCATGGGCTGTTGAAAAAATGGGAACTTCTTTTTCTCTTTATAGTTTTTCCTCATTAAAGATCTTCTCAACAAAATCAGATGCCTCTGGGTTTCACAATCAATTTATGTGCCTTTTGGACTTGTCTAGTATGAGAGTTTACTGTAGGACTTGGAAAAATAGAATTTTATTGGATTTCAGTAAGTGAAGAGATTGCATAGTGGTATACTTACATGCATGTATGTAAAATATATATGTAAATATATAAAAATGTAAGTATATGTTGTAAAATCTGCAGTTTTACATACATATCAAATAGGTGTTTAGCACAGATTCATAAAAGTCAGATTCTAACAAATACTTATTCAGTTTCTTTTCCTTACAACAGGATAGATCTTTAAAGAATTTTCGAGGCTTCCAAAATTGGAAGTCGAATACTTACAAAAATAAGATGTTAAATAATACTTGCCTGTTTATTTTTATGTTTTGTGTTTGCTCTTTTATTAGTATTATTTGTTTATTTAGTGGTTTACATTGTTCTTTTGTTTTGAAAATTCATCCCAATTTGGAGTGTCAAGGTGGATTTTCTTCTAATATACAAATTGAGTTTTGGTTGGTTGGCTTTGGGGGTGGGTTTTTTTGTTATTTTGGGTTTTTTTTTAATAAAAACATAATAAAAATTAATTGACTGGTAAATTCTACACTGCCTTGAGGTGGTGGCTGCAGAGACATAAACAAATGCAATGGTTAGCTGTGAAATCACAATTTAGTGAAAAATTCAACTGATGCGGAAACAAGACAATTATCCATTTTGCTTATCTAATCTCATAAGCATTTTGAATCTGCTTACTATGTGCCAAAGGGAATAAAAGCAAAATAGGCCACCCCGCTCCCATGCTGAATTCTGCAGATCAGTTTTCAAAGTTGCTATTAAAAGTACAAAAACAGTTGAGAAGATAAACTTGTTAAATGTCTCCCTAATCCACAGGTACTCCCCCAGACCAGAACTTTGGATGGACTTTCAACCGTGGTCTTTGCCTGTTGCCATTTGTGCTGAATCAGTGTGTTCCTTGCAGTTTCTGTAATCACAGGTAACTTGTCATCCTTGCCCACCTGAAAACCCTTGTCCTTACCCTTCTATAATACTACAAGTTTCATAAAACTGATTTTTCCTACTGTTTTCCTGAAGATCAGGTGCCAACCTGTGTTAGGTCACAATACTAAGATGAGAGTAAGGCAAGTGGGTGGCTGCTAATAGTTTGTTGTTCATTTGTGGGTTTTTTTCTCTTTGATTGTACTCTGTTGTTCCCTTCAAGATTGTTGTTTGTTTTTTTTTTTTTTTTAAGGACTTTTAACAAAATTGCAAACAATAGGAAAAGAAAAACAGATATATGTTTTTGTAATTCCTACTATAGAGCATTCAACTATTTTTATATTGGAAAAGCAAATGCTGAGGTGATAAGAATGTCAATTTTGAGGGCAAGCAGTAGAAAAAAAAATCAGTGCAGGGCATTATTGTGTCTTGTTTTACTACTAGCAGCAAAAGCTCTGTATTGGGCTTTATGAATTTGAATAAACCACGAATTTGCATATGGAATTTTTTTTTTATGCTGAAAGTAAAACACATTAACTAATTTTTACAGCCTCTGACAGAAAAATGAAGACCTCAAAGTTTTCATAGATATCATGTGGACATATGGAACAAGTGAGTAGTTGGTAATGCAAATGAAGCTAACACTGGTTTCATAGTGTTCAGCTAGAGGCAGTGTACATCGTTATCTGCGTTCATTAAAGTTTGGAGCATCTGTATCTATTTGAAAATAAGAGGTCGCTTTCTGGATGAAATATATTTTGGAAGGACACACTCCCAAAAAAGGGAACAGTAGAAAAATCTATTGCTTGCCCTGCCTTGTCGACTTCTTGATAAGCATATCTTCCAGATAAAAGCTGAAAGGCCATGTTAAAATTATCTAGTGCTTGCTAACACACTCATCTGGTATCCTGGGGACTGGGTATTTGCCATCACTGTTCTCCATTTTCCTGACAGAAGTCCTTGTATTTGGGAGGTTATATCAGCAGCTTTAATACTTTTTGTTGTTGTTGGCCTTGGTGACAAATTTTGAGCAATCTGTACTTTGTGCAAAATTACTACTGAACAGCTTCATGTCTGTTTATTATTTTTACAGATTCATATCTCATTGAAACAATGGGGAAAAAATGGAAGTATGTAAGATTATCTATAGTAGAAACATGTAACATAAGAATTAACATTTTCTTATTTGTTCTCCTATCACTGATTCAGTCCTCTACTGCTTCATTATAGTTCACAATACAGCAAAGTGTAAAGAGCTTCATGTACTTTGCTGATCTAGTGCCAGCAGAATTTTTCCTTCACAGTCGATCCCAGTGAATGTGATTATCTAGTAACATTCTTATTAATAAAGAAATAGCATTTCTTTTATTGCAGGTGAGGTGACATGACATACTTTGTTGTAAATTGGTCTTGACCTGCATAGCCAAGAAGACTTTGTCTTGTAATCATGCTCAGTGGACTATTGCATGAAGTGACTGTAACCACTGGGCTGTGTGACCCCTTTGGAATCTGCAAAGTCAGTGAATTCCTATGGACTGCATGTTGTGAAAATCAGATTAAATTATGTCCAACTGTGAGCCAGGTAAACTCACTTTGTAGCCATATACCTGTTCTCCTATGTTTTTAATTGTCCCTATCTTTGCAAAATGACTTTCATCAGATGGTAAGGCGCGTATTCTTTGACTTAGTGCCTGCACTGCTACTTCAAATATAGGCTATTACTGAAGTTTATAGTATGTATGTGAGGTATTGTGAATACTAAACAAAACCTTCCAGATCTTTAATGTGTGATTCAGAGGTCGTTATTACTTGGTTTACAAAGTAATATAGGCAGCCTATAGATGAAAATTTCTTGCAAAACTGAGTGAAACACTTTGTAGCAAAGGTCTCACTTCAGTTTTTTGAAGCTGCAGATTAAATGAGCACATAGAATGTGACACAGGGCATAAACTTTCTGATCTGTGTTTGTGGTCCAAAGCTACCGATATGGAGCATGAATGTAAAGTTCATGCCAGTAATACTCAAACATGCAAAAGAGAAGCGGGCATACTAGAGAGAGCCCAGCAAAAGACCATTAAGGTGAGTAAGGGGCTGAGAGAGCTTGGACCATTTAGCCTGGAGAAGAGAAGGCTTAGGGGCAATCTCATCAATGTGTTCAAATACCTGAAAGGAGGGGTACAGAGAGGATGGAGCCAAGCTCTTTTTAGTGGTGCCCAGTGATGGGACAAGGGCTGATGGGCACAAACTGAGACACAGCAGGTTCCTTCCAAACATCAGGAAATGCTTTTTCACTGTGAGGGTGACTCAACATTGGCACAGGTTGCCCAGAGAGGCTGTGGAATCTCCTTGTTTGGATATATCCAAAAGCTGTCTGGATGTGGTCCTGGACAGCCTGTTCTGGAGTAACCCTGTCTGAGCAGTGAGGTTGGACAGATGACCTCCAGAAGTCCCTTCCAACCTCAACCATTCTGTGATCATGTGTGAATGTCCTAGAATGATCACCTTGAATCCCATCCTCAGGGCAAAAGTCAAATTTACTTCCTCCTTTGGGTTACTTAAGGTCAGCTTCTGCCAAATTATATTACACTGTGTTGTACATGATGTGATTTATGATGATATAAATCCCAGAGTGTAAGCAGGAAATTAAAAATATTTTGATTCTCCCTAAAACAGTATTTTAAATTGCAAATACCTGGATTACTGTTGTGCTGCTTTAATTTGCTGATAGAAGTTGTGAAATCACCTTGGCTTGGAGTGATAGTTTTGCTGTCCATCTATCTAGTTAATGTATTAAGTTTATAGATAACTGATCTGAATGGGATGGAGGGAAATAGGGAAACATTTCTCAATGGTACTTCAGTGGTATAAGTGACACCAAGTACAGCTTAAAAAGTAAGCAGGCATAATTTATCACAAAACAAAGATATTTATATTCCTCTAGTTTTATTATACTCTTATATATAGATATTGCATAGCTTGAAAAAATAAGTCAGCTTCACAATTTTGGTTCTTCCGTGCTTATGTAATGTCTCATTCTCAGAAGTAACTAGTAAATCAACTACCCTGAGACCTGCTACCATTAGCCATGGAACTTCACCAGAATACCCATACGTGGGTCACAAGACATTTAGTCTGAAGTAATTCTTAGTCTGAAGAGCATATTAAGATGCTTCATATTTAATTTACATCTTTGGCTTCAACTGTTTCACTCCTCACCCTGAAAAAACAAACCAAACCAAAAAAGACCTAGAGAGTAATCATCTTTAAGATGGTAAATATTTATGACTCATTTATTGGCTGCTCTGAACAAAACCCTACAATACTTTATTTAAGCTTCTTTCCCAGTCAATAGGATTTATTCCTGGAGTAAGGGTGACAGAGTCCATACTAATATTAACATAAATGTCATTAACAAGAAATCAAAGTTAAATTAACTCAGGAATATGATGTAAAAACTTGTGAATATAGTGTGTGTGTATATATATATATATACACACATATACGTTTTTCAACTAAAAAAGGCAAGAGCGTGGAGCTTGTATAACTTAAGTGGCAAACCAAAAATACTTTGCTTGTCTCTTGCAAAAACATACAATGATAGTTATGTTTCATCTGTCAGATTCAGTTCTGAAGTTTTTGTACATGTAAAAAGTAGATGATGCTTGAGGTTCAGTACAGCAGTCATGGGGAAAATCCTTCTAGACAAGAAAGGAAATGTTTTTGAAAAGCGTTATGTTACCATAACTTAATAATGGACCACAGGAACTCATTATACTGCATCTCATGAATATCCTGTGTCTCTTATTCAGCCCTGAAAAAAATGCTTGATTACAGCACTTATGATGAATTCACTGTAATTCGTTATTAAAAAAAAATTAAATATATATATTATCTTAAGGTTCAGTGTATCACAGGCAGCCCTGAGAAGAAAGGGGTTACTGATGATGAAATGTGCTGTTGTCTATGGTTGGTTTTGGCCTTGTTAATGTCAAAATAATTCCACTGTCATTATAGACTCTGCTACTGCGTTTTTAAGGAATAGATATACTAGGAAAGGCAAGGAGGGCTGATGTCTGTTGACATCATCTTACTGCATGTAAATGTGATCTGCAAAGAGAAGACTTGCTTAAAAAAATACAGCAGCTCTTCAAGCTGACCTTATTGACTCAGAATGTTGTGTGTGGGGTAAATAACTTCATGAATTTGTCAGGTCTTATTGTAATAAGTAGTAGGATAGGTTTGTTGCTAAGGAAACCCAAAAGAGCTTATTTAATTAGCTGTCATTCATAAATTATGACCTACTCTCTGGGGAAAGATGAAGGTTCTACTTATAGAATTTAAGATGCAAACAGTAGCAAGTGAAAAAAGGCAAATCTGGGGAATGAAAAATTCTTCTTTGGGAAATAGATGTCTCTTTATTTACTTTGTTCATTTGTTATATGTTAGGCCTCTACAAAAATGCCTTCTGTTGCATTGTTTTCATTTTGCTGATGACCTACTGTCTTCTTTTAATAATGGTAAACAGAATCATTACATCTGGAAAATGTGTGCTGATGGGTTTAAGCTGTGATGAAAACAACACAAAGGATGTTTGTTGTATAATACTGTTAGCTAATAAAGAAAAGCTGATATTAGAACAAATATATTGTAACTGTCTGAAAGGAGGATCAAAGGCAAAAAAAGATGTTTGACAATGTACATAGTTCAACTGATGATGCTGTCTCTGATCATGCAGTCTGCTAACAGCTGGGTTTGTAGGACAACAGCTTGGAAATCTGTGTTTTCTTTGAGGTGTTTTTTTCTTAAATTACATACATTCTTTGCTGATGTGTAACTACTATGAGGAAATGTATAATGCAAGAGTAAGCAAACGTAGTTAAGTGGCATCTCAGCCTATGCCATTTCAGTCCTAGTTACTGTGTTTGTATGAAATTAAAATCCATCTGTCTCCGGCCCTGGGTAATAGTACATGAGAATG
>JAOXNG010000026.1:12128887-12142056 GCA_028566535.1 Scolopax minor | reverse complement strand
TACAAGTGTTTGGATGATGTTACTTTAAATAAATACATACTAATTGGCAAGTTCAGATCTGGAAACGCCAGTCAGACCCCATAAGAAAGCAATATTAGAATATGAAATGCAGAATTTCAAGTTACAACATTTAAGTCAATGATCTCAAAACAATATATTGAAGTTTCGTTATTGGTATTTTCTAGAAAACTTAAAGCCTTCTGCTGGGCATTATTCTTATTTTAGTAAAAGGAAATGCAAAGGATTACTGTGGGGATAACCAAGTGAGAACAATCTGAGATATCCTTGCGAGCTGACAATAAACGTGATGCAACTGAACCATTAAGGAATCAGTGCTAGCCAGCACAGGTTATTTTATTTATTTATTTATTTTACAGCAAGCTTGTAAGCCTGCTGTTTTCTATTCTTTGTGGTTTTTTTCTTTAATTAGCTCTGCTACAATCACTAAAGCTACTGAAATAAAAACATTGCTAGGCAGATGTTGTACTAGCAAATGGGCCCAGTTCATTAAATGGATTTGTCTCATTTAAATGATTTACTATCATTTTCCAAAAAAAAAGTTCTTCAGAAAAACCCTAATCTACTACAGGCATGTGAGTTCATTCCTCCTAAAAGCAAATATCTTTCACTTATTAAAATTTACAGCTGAGATACTGAAATTTGAGAAATTATAAACCCTATATTCTTTTTATATGCAGTAACAATCCATCCATAGGAAAATCCATGTATTTTTATGGACAGAAGATAGTATATGAAGTTACTGGAAGGCGGGGGGGAGGGGGCGGGGAATGGAAGTCCTGAATTGCAGAGGCCTGCTCTCTTGTCTGAGTTTTTACAGTAACATCAAGTCAAACGCATCATTTTCAAATTTAATTTGAGGCAATTTCTGCTGCCTTTGTGAATCTTTGTTTTCTCTGTTTTACACACCTGAAACTAATGATCCTGTTTTTCCATGGGATGCCTAACATTTCTGGTTTAGGTTCATCACAATGCTTTGGAATATTTTTGAGGCATTCTTGAGGAAAAGTCTAATCTGATAGTCTGTACTATGATATGACAACTCTGAACAAAGCTATGAAATGGTATCCCATGGACTTAACAGAAAGCCACAGACAAAATCTATAGCTTCCACTATACTGCTTTTATGTCATATCTCTCAAATAGCTCCTTCTGGAAGCAGTCAGCATGAATTTACTGAGTGCAAATAGTGCTCAACCAACCCGATCGACTTCTGTGATGAGATAGCTTGCTCTGTGGATAAAGGGAGTGTAGTAGGTACTGTTTGCTTTGATCAATGTACCTGCTCCTCATTTAAGTCTCCCTTGGAAACTTTTTGTTGTCATGATATTCAAACGGCTTCCTTTATGACAGCCATTCTGTGAAATATTGTGGGGAAATCTAAGGAATATTTCAAACATTTTATGTAGTTATCATCTTAGGTTTTTGGGTTTGTTTTGTTTTCATTTTCTGTTATGTAAAACATGGATTGTCAACCTTCATACATCCTTCTTGATTTTCTAAAAGAAATTTCTTTTTATTATATAAAAGTTGTTTCTTGAAATTGAAACTTGTTTCTTGAACTTCTCCAATGAAGTTTCCTCTAGGGACTTTTCTCAATGATAAATATTATTAACACCTTAAAAATAGCTCATGATTGGCTGTATGCCATAGGTCATGAACTAATGTAGACCCCATAGGATAACTAGACAGAGTCTTATATAAGTCTGAACTCAGAGGGTACTTTTCAATGTGACAGTGACAGAGAATGTGTGTTACATACTTATCTCCTTGCAACAATTTTTTTTTAACTCTGCTTCCTTCATGCAATAGTTCATTAAACATCTGAATCTAATTCACAAGTATGTGTGAGCACATTTGTAGTATGTGAGAACAGAAATATTCTATAATAATATGCCAGGAGAGTTTTGCTTCAATGTATTCTCATCTTATTGATGAGAAGTTCAACCTTCATGTAAAATATCTTGGTAAATTCCTGTGCAGTCAGCTGAGAGATAAATGCCCATTCCTATGGGAATGGAAGCAGAATTTGTGACATTCTGCTTCTGTGCCTTTTTGGTATTTAACTTGATTTTCAGCAGTCTTTTCCCACACCTGCCTCAAAATTGCCCTACTACCACAGTCTTTCATCTCCTCCTGAGTATAGGCAACCAACAGGCTAAAGGATTTTAATTATGATATAATTTATTTTGTCCTTCAGTCTGGACCATTTTGATCAGCCCCCCTGTATTTTTTTCTTATACTTCAAGGCAGGTTTTTGTTGGAACTTGCTGATGATGTAAGTCAGTTCACCTAAAAGTCAACCAAAATTGGATATTATCTATTGATAATAAGAGAGAAAGATAGATGAATAGATCTTAGATTAACTACTTCCCCTTTTCCCTCTAGTCCATACATGTCAATCTTTAGAAAAGTTCTTTTTAACTGGTTACATTTGTACTTTACCGTACGAGTGAAATGTGTGTTATTACCAAAGGGAGTGGCATCCACCCCAGCTGCTGCTGTTCACTTTGACAGTGATCATGAATCAAAGCCATCAACTGTCACGATTCAGACTGGTGTATTAAGTGAAATCAATGGTAATTTACATTAGTACATTGGGCTTTGAATGGCAGCAACTAAAGCAGTCAAATTGTCTTTTTTAGTGAGTTTCTCTACCTTTTGCCCATAACCTCTGGCTGCAAACCTTAAAATCTAGCCTTCCTTACATTGCTAGGGTTTGCAAGAGCCATTCTGATCTGCCATTCCCAAGGGAAGAAGATTAATTCATTTTTAATAATAGCAATAAGAATAATAGAAAATGAGTCTGGGGCTACCATGGGACACATGACATGGTTCGGAACACTTTTCAAATAAGAAAGCAATAAGAAAGCTGTTTCTGTAAAATCTGGAGGGCAGGTGGTTCCTAGTAGAAACTAAAAGGTTGATTATTAATCCATCTTTTCTAATAATAAGGCCAGCTGAACCTTGTATGATAATGATTATAATGGGCATAAAATGCCATACCAGAAACTACAGTTTAGAGTTCTATGCTGAGCACAGGTAAGAGAAGCAGTAATTTTTGTGTGTGCATTCAGCTTTCTAAATGTGGAAGGAACATTATTTGATATATTACAACATAGTGTTAACAATTTTTATAATAGTACATTGGTGAAAGAGGTATTCCTTGCTGAATTAACTTATTGTAAGGACAAACTTAATCTCAATGTCCAACCACTCAATCCAGTTGTAATGACATATATAGAGATTGGGCTTCATGCCCAAATTCTAGCAACTCGTCTTGATTCCATCAATTTTATTATCAGTGGAGGGAGATGAAAAAGCACAATGTGATTCCAATGGTATTAATTTAACGGTCTATATTTTCAATTACACTGTTACTGTCACAATTAAACACAAATTCCATCTGTTCTAGCCTAACCTATTTATATTTGACAAACACAAGAGCCATTATGGATGTCTGCACATGTTCACATAAGCATAGGCTCTGGCCTGACGTATTCACTCTTTCTGTGGTATGCCCTACATTTTTTTATGATATCAAAATCTTTAATGAAAAAAGTTTTATTTATTCTACTTCTCTGTCAGATTAATGAGAGACAAGTAATATTCTTTCCCCTTGCTTTATGTAATTTCTTCCCAGAGTATTGTTGCCTGATACTTTGGAAGGACTTGTAAAGTTGCTCATGAAACATGCCTTGAATTGTTTTAAAACCTGCATCCTCCCAAATTATGCAAGTGACAACACATCCACAAAGTTTATTTGGTTTCAGTCTTTGAGTTGAATTGTATCTACTGCTGGTCTCTTAATAACTGACAGATGAAAGCAAATCCTGAATTGTATTGGGTCAAGTGATGTTTGATACCACAAGACAGTTCTGTATCATGTGGTTGTTCAGGATGACAGCCCGGACTGCCTCAGGACATAGCATGCTGCTGTGTTTCATGACACCTTTGGCTCAAAGGTTGAATAACACCGTAGCTTCCTTATTCACATATTTTTACAAACTAAAATGATTTTGGACTCTGTCACATTGCCTTGATCAACATTTTTAGCTGTGGTGACTGTTTCATTTCATTTAAAACTGTAGCCATAAATGACTTAATTTTAAAAAAAACCAAATATATCCTTCAAAAAAATGTCATGAAGTGAATAGTCTGTTGTTCAATGTGAGCAGATAACCAACCATTGACTTCATCCCCATTAGATCAAATCAAGCTTTATATTGTCATTTCATAAGTGATCCTCAACTATTTCACGTATTTTATTCTGTTTCTGGTTTTATATCTTTTAATGTTTCCAAAGTATTTTTTTTCCTCTCTGTTTTGCTGCACTATAACTAGCCACTGTTAAAAAAATTTACTCTGAAATTTTTTCTCTTTTTTCTAATGCATGATAGTAGCAATGAAAGCATTCACATACAAATTCATAGTCTTCTAAAAAGCTTCCCTGCTGCTGCACCACTCCCCCCCATACCACTCTTTTTCTTATATAGTTTTTTGGTGTTTTAATAAAGCCCATTTTCTATTTCAGCAAAGTGAATGTCTCTAAATACTTGAGACAGGGAGGCTCAGGGTGGTAATGATTCATGACAGGAATACTGATCCTGTAAAGGAGAATAAGCTGTTAAAAAAGATAAACAGTGTCTAGTTATCATTGGGTGATGCAAAAAAATGCCTTTGTGGGGAAATTGTGTCCTTTTTCTTATTGCGGTTCCTTTCACATTTTTAAAGAGAATGGTCAAAGTCCAGAGTCTTTGCATTTATACTGTCCTGGGAGTAATATTACCTTGACGTAAATTTTAAGCTATCACCAGGGTGATGTATTCACAAGCCAGATGCTATCAAATTGCTAAATTTCTTAGACTGATTAAGGAAAAATAAAAACCCCCACGAGTTTTAGGTTGGATGTGGAAACTCTGCTAGTTGTTCCTATTTCCTTAGAGATCGTGCCCCAGGGAAACAAATTATTGTTAAGAGCATTCAATGTATGTGTTAAAACCCATTCAAGTTATGTACAGATGTGTTACTGTTAGTCAAGTTTGCTCACTCCAAGGTGTTATATAAAAAAAAAAAAAAAAAAAAAAATTTCTTGCAGGGGCAAATGAGATTAATCCACGTTTCCTTTTGTTAGATCAGGGAAAGGTAACAAAAATTTTGAGGGCAGTGGAAACTGAGGGGGAAGCAGGACAAGGAACTTTAGTGAGAAGGAAAAATAGAGTAAAGCAGGTTTCAATTGTGGAGAATGAGAGGAGGTGATTTGTATTATTCCCAGAAACTTTTAATCTTCATATTAATTTAGTAATTTGTAGAAAATTGCATATTAGATCAAATAAAGTGACCTAGTTTGCCTGGTACTCCTCCTTTGACAGTTTTCAGTTTAGATGACTCCTACAGACAAGCTTGGAAACTAAATCAATTAGAAGATGATGGATGCACTGTCTTTATGTCCCTTGATAACTGTAAGTGCAGTTTTAATTCCTTTAGAGTTTACTTAAATATATTTCATCAACATATCTATGTGTATGTACATCCATATAGGGACATGTGTGTGTGAATATATAAAGAGTGAAAGCTTCACATAAACCTTACACACACACACACACAAAAAAAAAATGGAAAAAAATTTTCAGGAGCACTTGAGCATTTTTCTTTGCTCCTTTTATCTCACAGACAACTAAAGCAATGATCAGTTATCAGAGTGAGTTGACTATTGCACGTTTCTGCATTGTCTGAAGTACGGTCTAAATTTTTACTTTATTATTTTTGTTTCTGCCTTTCTTCTCTGTTTATTCACTATAACTAATATGTCTAATATGACTGTCATTACCTGACATTTGAATGTCATATGACTAATGACATATGAATGTTATTATCTTTCTTCAGTTGTATTTACCTCTCTAGCCTTTCTTTGTGGACACTCTCATAGATACTCCTATTTAAAGATGAAACTGCATCTGGTATGCACTTTTCTACCCTTTCTGCAATCAGAACAAGTAAACTACTATGTCAAGCTTTTTCAACCTCTATATATTCACAAATTCACTACTGTTAGGAGAAATGCCTAAGAGAGAACAATTTTGCATCACAAATGTGGGGGAAAAACCAAAGCAGTGGCATGGCTTTACTAAACTGACAAGCCATTTTCCTGGAGTTTTCTTGTGTAAGTTTTTACCTTAAAATGTCAGTTCCAAAGGTAACAATGTTACAGTAATTAGATGTAAATCAACAGTGTATATTCTTTCATTACCTACATGAAATACAGTTTTAAAATAGAACTGAAAAGGTAAAATGTGAGCTTCTTTTTTTTTTAACTTTGCATTGTGTTCACTTGCATTTAGACTCTTTTCTTACTGCTTGTTATAATTCACCCAGAAAATCAGCTCTTTGCAAACCAAAGTATGTATTGTTTGTGTTTGTGGGATTTGGATGAGTACATATTTAAATAAGGAAACATAATATGGGATGGGAAAACATCCTTTGTTTGCCAGTAAAGGACGTGGGCAACCACTGGAACATATGGAAATCCTTATTTGATTAAAAAGCAATAGCTATGTTTTATTAGCCTGAAACAAGAAATGCTGGTGTTTGGAAAGTTTTTGCTTTGGATGTAGCTTCCACTGCTCACATCTGTAAAGATGCTTCTTTTGAATGCTAACAGAGGATTTCTCATGTCCAAAACAGAGAAACTTATGATTGAGATCAGTAGTAAAAGAGGTATAGTCGTTGTGTTGAACGTGATTTGGTAAAACCCAATTACTTGGCATGTTCCATCTTTGTAGTTTTCCCAAGAGTGTTAGAATAGGCTCAGGACCTCTTGGTCCTGTGGGACTCGCTGCCTTAAACTAAACAGAGTTGTATATTCTGGGGTTGGCATGCATCTATTCTCTTTCTACAGGTATTTTCCAGTTTAAAAGACTCCTCTTGTCTTGTTCCTCAGCAACAACATGCAGAATATGATCTTCCAGTAAGAAATAGAAAAATAGTGAATAGAGATAGAATATGGCTGCTTTTTCTTAGTCTCTGAAAACATAGTGATGGATGCCAAGTGAACTTAAAAACATCTAATAATATGAATAATAGTGATACAATAAAACGGTTTGTATCATTATTTTGATGAGATGACTGATGTGTGCAATGACTCTTCTGTCTGGTATTTCCTAGCAGTGATGTGACCTTTGCAAGTCAAGCTGACAGCTCTATTGAAACTGAATGTCTAACCACATATGTAATTGTTCTTCCATATGGTTGTAAACACACTGTTATTCAATGCATTACAATTCGAAAAAAGAGTCATAATCATCTTACCATGTGGTTTCTTAACCATTGAGAAACTGAGAAAAAAATTTGTGCAAGACCTTAAATGTAGTTTACTCTATCTAAATTTGTAAAATACTATTCAGTTCATGGGGCTGGATGTGGAAGTCTGGCAGTGCACTCAGAGAAATGGTTCTTCATTAATGATGTTTATCATCAAAATAGTGAGGAGTGGAGGCAAGATTTCAGCTGTATTCTTTCTTCCTTGAGAGTTGTTCAGATATTAGGACAGGGCCCTCTTTCATGACCTCTGTAACATACAATTCCTTTCTATTGAATTATAATTACTTCTATTTTGAGTTCGTTTAATAAACTAGTAGACGTTAAATAAAAACACTTTTCCAATATAACATACTGATAATAAGCATGTGAGCCACATTAGCCAAAACTTTGTTTTGTTTTGTTTTTCAATCCCTAAATTTCATAAATCTTTTTGCTTCATTCCTATCATCATGCTAGTGTGTATCTGTTTTTCTGTAAGCTGCAATTTTACTTTATAGGAAGAAACTACACTGTAGGTTGTGCATGAAAATAAGTAGATACATTTGGGGCAAACTGTGAAAATTACTTGTTTTTATTTATTTATTAGATGTAGCCCACGGTCATAAATATTTCAAGTGTTCATAAGAGCACTTGTTTTTGTAGGTACTGCACAGTGCGCTACTACTAAAATACAGAAGAAGAAATGAAGCTAAAACACTTGAATATTCATTAGTTCCCATCCTGACTATATACAAGTTATTAATAAGTGGTTGCCTGCATAAAAAAATAATTATGTATGTCTACTGAAAATGATTAACAGAATATGTTGGTTAAGATGGATGACATCTAAATCTAAAAGCATATTTTAACTGTTGTTCCCCTTTGGGAGAACACTTTGAACAAAGTTCAGGTACCATTACCTTTAGGGATAATACAAAACAAGAGTAGGTGTCTCATCCATAGACATACATTTTTAGTCTGTCAATTCATTACTGTATCTTTGTCTTTCCTTTGGAAAAATATTCTTCCCGTCACTACCCTTGAGCCAGTGTGTGTCAGTTTTACTTATATTGAATACTGATAATTTATTCAGAACTACTCTGCTTGACTCCAAGGATTGTTCACACAATAACTTACTTCACATATTATGAATGGTGACATATGGGTATTTACTGGTTTTGACTCAATTTTGAGAGTAATAATGCCTAAATTAAGAAAAAAAAATAGAGATACTAATTACAAAGGTTTTTTCATTTTGATTTTATTTTTTTTTTATTTCAATACATTGTTTAATAACTTATTTAATAAACTTGGTAATATTAACTGTGCTAATGGTGTTTGGGCCCAAATGCCTTGTTTTAAGTCTAAAAGTTTCCTCTTGGCCCATTTAAATTGTAGATGTTTCTCTATATTTTCTTTAAATCTTTCAGTAATTTAAGTCTGTTTGGGGTTTCTTTAAAAGAATCTGATGACAAGAGAGGCACAACAGCTATCATAGATTATTTGTCTGGCTCTTCAGTACTAGGATAAAAAAATGTTTGTATTGGCAGAGTATAACTTAAGAATTCACATTGTGATCAAAGAATACATGGAGTTTATATGTGTTTTTTGTAAATAATATTTATCTAACTTAATCTGTGTGTAAGCTTTTAATGCTTCATGTAACTAGAATTTTCAAATTGTGACAAAGGAGCTACCTGTATGACTGTGAGAATTGTTCTGATGCTGAAAGTTGCTGTATACACCATAATACAAATTGTTATATGTAGAGAGTGAAAAAACTTTTTCTTGCTGTCATCATGTCTTTTGTTTAGGAGCACCTCAACAGACAACACTTCTCTGTCACTCTCACCTGGCCTTATGGTCCATTAGGTAAGTCTGGGATTTTAACTTATTAAAATATAGCAAATGAAGAGTAGCCACTGCTCTGTCTCATAGGCTAGATTGGTGATTAGCAGAAAAAATAAGTCTATTTTCATTCCATGATTTAACTGACAGCTGGGAAGGAGTTGTCATGGTACCCCTGCATTCTACCCATGTGAGAAAACTTTGCTATTTAAATTATGTTGTTGAACATTGGTGGGATTCCACTTTTTTTTTTTTTTTAATTCTAGATATTTTTATTAAGGCAACATTGATTTCAAAGAGCTCTCTTCCACAACTTTTCTGATCTCTGTTCATTTTGCAGAGTGTTGATTCCCTGAGTAAGATAAATGGAAATTGTTTTGGTAAAATATAAATTTCATATGAGTGGATTCATCAAACAATTTAGGTGGCAAACTCTGTTAGATTTGATTGGAGTTGCTTGAATGTTTGATGAATTTCCATCCCAGTGATAAGAGATGGTCTCTATTCCTAAAAAACCCTGGAAAGAATGTTAGGAGTAGAGTGTGGCAAGTTGGAGCTTGAGTAAAAGCTGGAATATGTTCATAACTTGTTGCCTGAGGCCTCAAGTGATTTTCTGTGTTGAGGATTTAACTTTGATTATTCTGATTTCCCAGAATACTTCTTATTCACTGGAATAATTAAATAGAATAAAATATTTTAATAACAAATTTTAAATAGCTATTGCATGTATTCCCTCAATTTCTTTATAACATTATTTATAGTCTATAAATATACATATGCTTATAATATCTTTTTTTTTTAATAATGTATACAAACTTATTCTATGTGACGTTTAACATGTGTAGTGCTTAAAAACCCTGTTCTGAATAAGAATTTCCTTCCTTATTACCATAAGGCAATACAATGTCCAAAAGCATTTGAGGAACAGGTTGGTTTTAGGACCTCCTAAAGTGGGTTAAATTGTTTTAATTGATTAACCAGGCAAATGAGCTACTCTTTCTTACCAGGACTACAGCTAATTTCCTTTGAGTTTGCAGCTGCTGTGAAGTATGCTTGGAGTTGCACATTGTCATTGATTGCATGGTATCTTCACTGACTTCCTTCAGTATTGTTGTTTTGTGTGTATGTTCATGCAAGCAGACTGTTGTCAGTTCGGTCTCTGACATTTGGATGTTTCTGTCTCCTGTAAACTTTGGCTGGTAAACAGCCTTTTATGAGATTTGTTATGATTTCTGCATGTTTTAATGTCTGACAACTTAATAACTACATGCTACTTCTCTTCTACTATGTAATCCTGAACAATAACTGTACTTGAAGGTTTGTATTTTTTGCATCTTATTAAAAGGAAAGGTATGCCTCAAGGCAGTTTGTAATAATTCTGCAGTCAAAGGCAGAAATCAGGAGGGACAAAACTGATCTGACACTGCTTCGACTCACATGAAATAGTAAACGTATTAACTTTGGTTCATTTATGAAGTAGACATCATTTGGGATTAAATATTACAGAGTATGTATTCAGGGTTTGCTTCTTTAAACAACTGGAGCAGCACTGTTGAAAATACTGAACCAATAAGATGCTGAAAAAGTAGTGTTGTTTGGGGGGTTTGTTTGTTTTCTTCCTGCTCAGACATTCAGTACAAGTCATTAAAAACATACCTTATCAAATCTCACAAAAAATATTGAAGGTTTTTTTATCTGTTTTAAGATATAATATGTTATTATAGATATTCATATATATTTGACCTTTAGAAATTATGTTAAAATGTAATGTTAAGTAATCCTCTCAGATATCCTTGAATTAGAAAAATTCCTAAACATACGTTTGGTTTGGAGGAGGCTCTTGAATTTAGATGTTTATGCTGTAGGAATGTTCTGACCGTGGGGTCTTACTAATCAGGAAAGAATTTGTTTCTTTCTTCCTTTCTTTTCCATTTCCCTCTTCCTTTCTTTGCAAAGAAACATTTCTACATGTGCATGTACTTTTGTAAGGAAAAGGTGTTACGATTTTATTTGTTTGCAGCCTCCTATCTTACTCTCTCCCCTTTCCCTAGGGTCCTTCAAAACTCTGTATTTCAAGTACACATCTTGGGGGCTTTTTTTCTTTTTTTAGTTTTTTGACCAGCATTAGTTTCAGTGACCTGGCCTTTTCAAAGTGGAATAATATTTCTCATGCGAATTTCCTTCTAGATGTGCTGCTGAACTCAATGAATATATGATTTTTCTTGATAGCAAGATGGGAGCTGAATACTTTTGAATCTAGCCAAGAATTTAGGAAAATCTGGCTTTTAAGTAACTGTTTGACAAACAACCTTTGGCTTTAAGCTCCATACATAACCAAGTGCTTTTTTGGTTTTGGGCCAGGACCATGCACAATCATATCATTGATTTACTAGTGTGACATTATTTCTCGTAAGGCTAATGCCGTCAATCACTTCATACATAAGATAACAGGTAGTAGACTCCCCTGAATCTTCTCCTAAAATGGTCAGCAAAATGTTGCAGAGTTCCCAGGACACATTTGAGTTTCCCCAGTGACATCTAGGCTTATTCCAGGAAAGACAATACATCTCCAGGATCTAGTCAACACAAAAGAAAATACATAACACGCAGGCTGCTCTTATTTCAAGGAATTTCATATATTTTATGTACTTAAAAGGCTTGAGCAGTCACTTGATCATGCAATTTGACCTCTGGCACACTTAATGGCCAGAGAGGCATTAAACCACTCTCAGTTACCCATACACTAAGCTCAATAACTTGTGTCCTCTTGCCTCCAGGAGCCTCTAGAATGAACTTATTTATTTTTCAGAACTTTAAATATAAAATTAATTTTCTAAACTCTATAGTTAGCTGTGAGTTGCACATCTATATAACATGATCCTCCAAAAAGGCTAGCAATTCAGCAACGTCCACTGGGAAACAAATCTACCTTAGTAAGTTCCAGACGGCCAAGGCTATATTCTTAATTTGCACTATATTCTTAGGATCACGCTGTAGAAATAAAAAGCAACAATTTCTGAAGTTCCACCTAGCAACGAAACAAACCTCTATTTCTTCCCTCTTTCATAGGCTACTCCTCTCTCTTCTGACGATTCCTCTATCTGTCGATACAGCTAGTCTGGGTATAAAATCACACAATTAGTTAACAGACTGTTTCTCACCTCTATCACTTCTCCTTCTATCATTGCTCAAATAACTGAGGAACGATAGTATAAGATTAGTAAAAAAAAATAATTAAAATATTTTTACCTACTTATTTAACATGACAGTTACTGATTTGTTATTGTCTTGAAGCTACCAGTATGCAGAAACACTTTAAACTCCTCTAGAAGTCCAATCCTGTTTGCAGCAGTGTCAGTTGGTTCTTTTCATTTGATATTAACAAAATGTCAAAAATATTTTTCCATTTAGTTTGGCATTGAATCCTTTTTGCCAATGAATGACTCATACCTTTTAAAAATTAGTAAATTAGATCTCTATTTTTAAGTACTGATTATTAAAAGGAAATAAAGAGAAATAAAATATTAATGCACAAAGAATTCAGTGGACATAGCACTACTGAATGGTGACTTGCTTGCTGAGCTATTAGTTTGTGATCATGTTTCTCACCAGATGTTATACTAATTATACCAAGCATATATATGTGTGACAGGTTATAGTGTCTATGAATGATTGTCTAAGTTAAATCTAGAAAAGTGACCAAAACTTTGTTTTATTCCAGCTTTACTAATAACATATTTATCATGTTAAAATAACAATTTACCAAAAACTGTAGAGTGTAAGTCTTGTAATTGCTAATACCCATCTTATAGTTTTATTTAATTCAGTTTGAATATAATACAAGAATGCTCTAAGAACACTAAAGGTTTTGGTTGTATTCACAACCAAATAGTGTGGCCAGAGTTTCTACTTTCTGGTGGTGTGGTTTTTTTTCCATATGCGTTTTTCCCTTCTGTTTTCCTTCTTACTGTGATTCATGTGCTTTTATTCCCACTGCTTTAAGG
>JAOXNG010000026.1:12106859-12128864 GCA_028566535.1 Scolopax minor | reverse complement strand
CAATTATTTTTTGCCAAAGGCTTGACTCGTATGCATTTTGGATATGTTTATGGTATACTTATTTGTAATATTAACATTTCTGACTAGTTTTGTGATATTGTCAGCTTTATATATAATACTGTGTAAACACTTGTACTCAGTCCTAATCTCTAAAATACTACCAAAAAAAAAATCAGTAAAAATAAGGCTTACTATGGTTTATCTTAAACCCATTTTGTTATTAAGTTATTTTTCCCTTACATTTTTCTTGGTTTGATTATTGATTTTTAAACATGTTGCTATTTTTTTAGCAAAGATACAAGATGAATACATTATGAATCTTCTCTAATTGTATGTTTAGTGCTGTGAACTCAATTTCTGACAATAGAACTTTACTGGTGAATTTAAAAAAAAAAGTAAATAATCGAGAGGAAAAAAAACCCACAGAAGATTTGCAATTAGATTTTTCCACTCCATAAAATATTTTGTGTTCAACACATTCAAAATGCTCTCATGATGAGATTATTCAGAAAATTGAAAATACTTCTGAAATTATTCAGAAAAATGAGTAATACAGCTCTTCATATCAGTTTCCTGGTAATCCAGGCGGTCACCTATGACATGGAAGAGTCAAATGATACTTCTGTACCCTGCATGACCACAGATAGTCCACATAAGGGGTTGCTTCTTCAACAATCTAAATGAATAATCTAACACTGGGTTTATATGAATGCGGCCTTTTTCTTGTTGGTCCAGTGAATATTGAAATATTTGTATAGTTTTCCTGCAAGACTTGAGAAAGTAACTCATCATTGAATGTTGAGGTGGTTCAGAGTAAGAACTGGAATACCTGCTGTTTGTCCAGGTCTCAGACTGTGTACTATTGTAAAAATTTTACCCAAAAGAGTCTTCTCCAAATTTCACAACACTTTTGCATTAAAAACTCTTGCAACTAGTGGCATTTTCCTATGAGAACTTTGTATATCAATAGATCCTGTTTGCTGATTAAAACAAAACAACCACCCTCTCCCCCCAACTTTCTGCTTTATTAAACAGAAAAATACTGTTCTGATCAGCTCAGGTATTTATGAAGGCACAAAGGCTGTTTGTCTTCTCTATTTTTCTTTAGTTTTTTCCCCCAAAGCTTGTAATTAAAACAAGTAATACAAATTTAACAGGTTGTCAGAGCTATCCATAGGGAAATTATTGCTATACTATTCTACTATCTTGATAAGTTTTTATATGTTATTAACCTTTTGTAACATCCATTTGTCTTTGCTAAGGATGCTTAATTGTGAAATTTTTACACTTCTCAGAAGCTCAAAATAGAAAATGGAAAATAATTAAAAAACCAAACTCAGCCTGAAATTTCACTTATATAAAAGTGAAACAATCTTTTGTTTCTCAGAGAAGTGTAAACAAACATGCTAATATTTCAAATGCAAAATCTGTTAATACTTTTGCTTGCAGGCTGGAAAACAATGAAATATTTCTTGGAAAAATCTGCACTGTTTTGAATGCTCTGTGAAGATGTACCTATTAATGGTCCACTGACTCTGATCCCCAAACCAAATCTAAATACACACAAAAAAAAGTTTTTTATAAGGAGGAATAGCTTTATGTTGTATTAAATTACGTTAATTTCACTCCACTGGGCTTTAAGTTCTGTTACTTTAAATTGCAATGTAAAAAGGCATGACCAATGGGCCACTGAAACTTTTGTTTCTGCCGATGTCAAAAGAATTTATAAGGAAGGGAAAACGAAAAAAATTGCTGAAATATAGTAATATATAAAATACAAATATGCAAAATACATATATTAAACTCTATAAATCATAATTAATTGGACTGGGGCTTGCTTTAATTTAATTAGATGTGGCTCTCTGGCAATAATGCCCAGAAAATGTTCTGGTCTTAAGGTCATTGTTTCTATAAAATGGTAATGTTCTAGAGATTTTCTCCCATTCCAATTGTCAGTGCCACAATTAATTTCTTTGGCTTATAGAGTTCAACACTAGGAACCAGAAAACAATTTGGGATTCCTCTTGTTGTGAACTTCGGCTACTACTAATAATCCTGAATTGAGTAGAAGTAACTCCCATTGTCTCCCTTGGGGAATGCCATGCTCTTTTCTGGTGATTTTGGTGTGAGTGTAAATAAAGGCAAAGCTGTTTACATTTGACATTTTGAAAAATACTTTTGTCTTGAGCTCGCATGGAGAAACGTAAGATAATGCCATAACTGCAAAAATTAGGTATTAATTCTGCTGGAAATTGCTAGTAATTTGTTTGTGGAGGTCATAATTTCTTTCTTACAGCTGACAAATGTTTCTAGAGTGATAATGGGAGCCCTATTGCTTTGTTTTTCCTTAAGAGAGTAGAGAAAGGACTTATTTAAAAATTATATGTAATGTTGAGTATCCTTCCTCACAGATATTTTTTTTTTTTCCTGTGGATCTTTTTCTTAGGTCCAGTAAAGTTCTATTATGTTTGAGGGCCAGACCATCTTTAAGGAGAACTTCGCTGGCCTGAAGAAAGTGACAAAGTGAGGGCTTTCTCCTGCAACCAGGTTTCTAGAGAACTTGACGTTTTCTAGGTAAACATTTCTCTGTAGAGACTAGTTAAACATTAAAATTCTGTAGTTAAAGAGATATATTTTGCTTCTGAGCAAAATATTTTTTTTTAATATATTTATGTATAGAAAATTGAAAGCAGGTCTCCATCTGGAAGAAAATGTGGATGTTTTGAAATAGTTATTATGCTTAGTCTGAGTCTTAACAGCACTGTGGTTAGAGGCTGCGACAGAACTGATAGGCAGATTTGTTATGGAAACCAGGCTTACTCCCTGAGTCATCCACCGGTGAACCAAAAGCAGATGGATTTGACGTTAGTCAGTTGTATGAGACTGGTGGAGGTTTAGCATGCTGTCCTTATAGTTCCTGTAAGATGTGGGAGATCTATGGCTTTGATTTCACTATTCTGGAAGCATCCTGAAGTGATGATCATCTGTAAACAATCTACTATGATTTTCTGTTTCAGACTAGTGTTTTTCTTGATTCAGGGCCATGGAAATTTGTCATTCTGTTGTCTTTTCCTCTTTTTTCAGACTGTGTGAGATATCTTTGATTTACTTCTTTCTGAGGGAGTCCCTGCCTGACAATAAATAAATAAATCTCTGTTTTAATGCTATTTCTCCCCTTGGGTGTCTTTCAGATGCTTTTAACTAGACAGGATTTTGCTGGAGTAATCCATCAATGTTAGTAAGACCTTGTTCAAGTTGCGGATGCTGGTAGTAGCAACATGACTGGCTCTGAAGGAGGTTAAAAGAATATTAACCTTCCATAAAGCCATGTCTGTTTCCCATAGGGATGCTCATCTAGGTTTGACAAGTTTAATTAAGGAAGCTGAGCAGAGTTTGGAAATGTTCCCTGAGTTTCCTAACAATTGGGAAACAGTTCGGGTGTGGATAAAAGCATGTACTTTAGTTGAAGAGGATGAAAATGGAAACAAGGAAGAAAAAAAAAAAAGCCAAAAAACAAAACAGCAAAAAACCAAACTGTTTTCTACTGTTATTGGAAAAAGTCAATTGTTACTACAAAATTATAATTTTTTTTCTTTCTCTTCAACCAATGTGAAGATGGAAGGAAAAATCAAGTATCTGGCAGTGAAACTCATGGTTTCCTATAGCTACCTCTGATTTTTCAGGTTTAGAATCAAACAGTAAACCCTTATAGAATCAGACAACGAATAACTATAAATTTCAGTAATAATAATAATTAAAAAATCTGATATTGAAGTGTCAGTTCAGAAACAATTCATAGTGTTCTGAATAATTCTGAAGGGATCATTTATTCTATCACTGGAGTCTAGCTATAAACGGAAATCTGAAAAAGATAAATATTATTTTGTGTGTTCTTTTTGCTTTATACATAATGTGTCTTATTTTCCTTATTTTATTCCTATGCTATCATGGCCATTGTGTCCTCGATATTTATGTGGAGCTGATATATGTGTATATTACTACTATTATTTATTATAAAAGAATGTTTTTTGGTTGTAGTGATAACAGGACTGAGCAGCTGGACACACTGATAGGTCTTCCAAGGAAAGAAAGTATTTCAGTATAAGTAACATTTGAGTATATAGAGATACCTGAGCTAACTCCGAGGTAGTTGATATGTCAGGATGCTTTACTGCAGCAACGTGCAGAGAGATTATCTACCAAGAGGTAGGACCTAGTTACTCCTGTGTGTGAATATGTGAACTGTACCTGATCTTTGCGCTGAAAGACAATGAATGCAACTACCTAATCTATTAGTATGGTTACTTGCCTAACCCAGCAGAAATGTCCTACTCAATCCATGTCATCCCTTTACTACATGCATATTTTTCATAAGGTACTGCTTCATAAAGCATATGGAAAGAGGGGGAGCAAAGTTACGGATCCCCTTGAAAGGAGCAATGAATTAATTCCAGATGAGATGCTGTTCTAACCATTGCCTGAAGGGGCAGGTTGTTCAGGTGTGAGAGCTTGCTGGTGCAGGTGCTGTGGCTGGGGTAGGCAGAAGGATGTGCAGCCCATGGTCTTTCACGGGGCCACAGAGTGGGTGCTGAGCTGCTCAGGCTGAAGTGGTTTTGAACATCTCCTGCCACAGAACTGGTACAGCTTGGAACTCTAAAGATATTGATATCTTCAGATTCCTAAATCTCCTCTTCAGTAACCGAGAATTCTCTGGATATGCTTTCATGTCTGGACCCCGGCACGTGCTTTGATGGTGGTAAATGCAGGTGTTTGGCAAAGAGAGCTTGCTTAAACCCAACAGTGGTCGCTGAAAATGTTGCTTCGTTTTTGACTTGGTTGAATATTTGGAGAATGGAGGGGCAAACTAACTCGGAAACTAAACCATCCTTCAAGTTGATGATTTCCCCTTTTTGCAGCTGATATTGTGATCTAAAAATCCCACTGGAATTCATTTGGGGAAATTTTGGCATTAATTACCTTGTTTCTTTTTATGATCAAAATAGATCACAACTAATTCTAAGAATAATTAGTGACTATATGAATGAACAAAAGCCTTGACATATGGGGATGTATCACTGCAATAAAATATTTATAAAGTGCTGGGTTTACATTAATAATGAAATGTGCTTATTCCCACGAGAGCTATTTTATTTTTATCTACTTTAATGTTTTAATTAATTGACTTGAAATTGCAATTTGTTAAAATGCCAGCAAATGAAAAATATTTTTTTCTGATGAATCCCACCTGTTAGAAGACAGCAAAGAGGGACTTCATTTAACTGTTTTTCTGTAGGAAAAAAAATCACCAACTATTAACAACTTAAAAAATTCCAATATCCTCAAAACTCATCCCACCACATTCCTCTGATTTTTTTTTTTTTAAAGACAGTTCTGGAGAGAGTGGCTGGGAATAACCCTTTGAAAATACCTGTGTTTATGTTTAAAGACTGGAAGAGAAATAAAGATGCTGCTTAAAAACACCTTTTTCATTTCAGCCCCCACGTTCTTATGTAATTCTTGGGAGACTTAATTGGACTTTGGGGAACAAAAAGTGTTTATACTGTGTGTTGCAGGCTGATGTGACCTGGCTTCTAAAACAAAATAATTCTGATTGACTGTATTAGTCTAGCGCTGGATAGGATAATAAGGATAATAAGCCCTGCTGAGAGATGATTGAATTTTTTTTCAGTGGTAGCCAGTGTTAGATCATGCGTATGCAAACTGCCATCCCCTCCCTCCTCTTGCATTCTACTTTTGGATCTGGTGGAATACTGTGGATTTGCTATTGCATGTTCTGGGGAGGAATGCATCAATGAGCGATCCTTATTGCTAGGAGGACCCAGTTTTGGAGCCATCCTAGGAAATATTTATGCTAGTTCTTAGATCAGTCCTTCATTTACTGTAAATCATTTACTGTATCCCTAACAGGTGAGATATTGTAGATACTTACAGTCATGCAAAATATTGACATAAACTGCTTTTTTAAAGGTATTTAACTACTTGCGGAGACTCAGAGAATTCCAAATAATGGCATGAAAACATATCCATGACATACATCATTTGTTTCTCCTGAGGTAAGGAAAGGCAAAAGTTTTGTTTTTGTTTTAAACTATGTACGGCTGCAGATTGATGCCTGTGCCCACTCGCTGCTTTTTTTTTTTTTTTTTCCTGTGTGCTTTTTGTTGGTTTGTTTTCATGCTGAATGAAAGCCTGCAGACCAAGTTACCCTATAATTTTGGATAATTGGGTTATTCATTTTAAAACTCTTAGCTGGTAGGAGGAAATAATCACTGTGCACATATGAATTAGAAAGGTGCCATTCCATTGAAACCAAGGTGAGACAATTTGTTTCTGGAATACCAGCAAGAACTGAGCTGCTGGGGAATGAATGCCTTTTGAGATAAAACTAGACTAAACAGCTTTAAGCTTCCCTTTACTTGTTGGTGCCTGCGGTTCTGAACATTTTAATTGAAGTTTTTCTTTTGTTCCACATAAAAGAAAGCTTTGTCCATCTGTTATAAATGAAATGTTTTTTTGTTTAAAAGAACACATTTTGACAGTTGAACTGTAATGTGTTATTTTAAAAGCATTTGGTCCTATCCTGAGTTGGTGTAAAATCAATACTGAAGTTAACGAGAACTATGCACCACAAAAGAATCTAATTCATTTACCTCTCCCGCCACTCTTTATTTATGAGAGCGCTAGTGTTTAAGAATATCCTAAGGTAAGCAACACTGTTTTGATTATCATACAAGTGATCGTATCTGTCTCTTTCAATCTGTGAGATGTGGAGTCGTAGACCCTAATTAAAAGTTCTGGGCTTGAACATGATGTTTCTGCTTTACCTTCTCTGCCTTCAAAATAGGAATATATTCAATATTTTAGAAAATGATTTTTATAGTGATTACAGAGTAGAATCCATAAGTTTAAATATTAGATATTGTTAAAATATATCTACTTGAATGTCTTCAAATTTGAGCATCTCTAAACTTCACTGCATGTGGAAGACTGCAGTACACAGATGACAACACTAATATTTAAACCTGAGCATCTAAAAGATTGGCTTTATTAATAAAACATTCTATAACCAAGCAACTGAATACGATTCAACATCCTTTATCAGATGTCCAAAGAAAGTGATGAATTCTAAAGAAAGTAAGATGATGTTGTCACTGTTTTTAATAAAAGACAAATACTTCAGGGGATATGTTTCTATTTCCTTCCTGATAATGACTAAGTTCTTGCATGACTGTACAGAATATAATGAGCTACTGAAGGGTATACAAAGTTATAGCTGCACTCATTGAGAACATTTCCTTAAATGTGAGCTCACTAATATTACACAAAACCCTTCATAATCTGTAAAATTTTAGGCTAAGAAAGTTTTTCTTTGGAGTTGGTCAATGCCATTATTGCTTTTGAATATGAGCTGACTGACTATAAGATGCTTAAGAAATATGGAAGAAGCAAATCTTTAGTATGTGTAAGAAGAGCAAAACAAAGAATAAAATAAAGACACAATTTAAATTAAATCCAGGAATAATCACTAATTATTGAGTTTAAATAGGTTTACATTAGTGCGTAATATTTACTTTGTTAAAGGGTTAAGTGAGTGCCTAAAAAAGATATATATTTAATAATAGGCCTACATTGAATAGTGTTACCCGTGGACTGATGATAATAAGGGAACACTTCATTCATTCATTCATTAATCATGAAGGAATGATAAGTGGATGTGTTTTAAATGTGTTAGGTAAATCTCAGGTAAAACATGTCTACCTGAGAAAATAAAAATGGAATATAAAAATACAGGAAGGAGAGAAGAACCTGGGTGGATAAACCACTATGCTTTATAAAAACTGACTGACCTGAAGCTCAGAGCATAAACCCAAAAATTTCTCTCCCATTTGAAAATATGAATGACTAGAAGCTTCTGAAGCTAAGTTTGCTTTCTTATTATTTTAGGCCATTTAGCAATTGTACAGGAATATCTCAGCAAGAAGAGGAACTGCAGAATTTGAGATATTATAATGAGTTAAAAAAATAAGTATTGTGTTACATATGTGTGTGTATAGATATATGCAATCAGAGTCATTGTATAGCTGAATGGTTCAAATTACCTACAGATCAAAGGACACTCTCTCCTTTTTACAGCCTCTCTCCTTCCCTCAAAATACTGTGTACAGGTAGAAGAGGTTGGGAAGCTGATCCAACTATATTTGGTGCTTCACATATGAGGAGCTGGGGGAACAGGAGTGTTTCATGGCAGCTGGGAAATGTGTACCTAGTATCAGGGAACTTTAATGCAATTTTTCTTCCTTGCTGTCCCCCCTCTTTTGATTCTTCTGTCATGAGAACCAAGGGACTCCTACATCAAGGAGGTGTATCTTAATCTCACACCTCCAAAAAAGCGTATTTTCCCCATCATGTGGCCTGATGCAGTGGTGAGTATTTTAACAGTCACTTAATCCAAATTGTCACATCTCTTGGAAATGTGAGCACATCTGTTGCCTGTGAAAATCTGTATCATTTTAGGGCTTAGCAGAACAAATAAAAACCCAAGGACTAGTTTTATTTTTATGTAAATAATGGACAAGACAAGAACGCGGTCTGTTTCATTTGTATTTAAAGATATTATTCTCTATGGGATGTGCTAGTAGAAAGCCTGTGGAACTGATCAGAGGATTAGTTTTTACACCAGCTGCTGTTATTGAATGAGAGAAAAACAGTTCTAATTCAACATATTTCTCCAGCACTGAAAGCATCTGTATCATTCAACTTGACTCCCCATAAGCTTCCTCAGGTTCCATTCCAACTGAAATTTAAGGAAACTTCAAATAATAGTTTTCAAGTGTCTTTATTTGTAGAGGTAGCTGATGAATCTCTTCCTGAAATTAGATCTATTTATTTATCACTTCATCCTAATCTTGAAAAAAAAAGAAATCATAAAAACTAAATATATTTTTGAAAAGGATGTCTGGAAATCATTTATTTTGGAAAACCAAATTGTCCTCTTTTCTGGCTGCTCAGCAGGAGCACTTCTGCTGAAAGTCAGTGAGTTAAGAGTCAAAAGAAATTATATTGCCTCGAGCAAAACTTTAAAATATATTTCTGTTATAATTTTTCTTTTGAATGAATTGGTTTAAGTAGCAAGAAACACTAAAATAATCTCTTACATAAGTTTTTAAATTAGTATAGTCTTTCAAGGTATATATATCATGCGCTCATGCTGTAGGAAGTAAATGAGTCTGAATTCTTGTAGTATGTAGCAGCTCCAAATGAATTAATAACGGAAGATTCAGGGACACAATGTGAGAGGCTGAATATTAATTTGAGAAAGGAAAAAATGTTAGAGACCTTGGTATAGAGACAGTGAGACTTGCTGGCTGAGAAAAATTGAGGAAGACTCAACCTGTGTCCTCTCTGAAAGTAGGCAATGGAGGATGATGAACAGTGCCAAGCTTACATAGTAACTGCATATTATTGATTCATAACACCAAATGCCTTTAAAAATGGAATTATCTATTATTTACTTGATGAAATGTCGAGATTTCATATAAAGCTAAACATCAGAATGGCACCATTTTGGGAAATATTGCTATGATACTTAAAATTTCAAAACTAATATTATGAAAAAACAGTACTGATTTCAACATCTGTGTAATTAATAGTAAAAAAGGAGGTAATAATAATGAAACTGGGATATTGAATTAGACATATTTTCACTTTTAACTTTCTTCTTTTCCTTTTTCAATATTAAGGGATGATGATATGGTTTAGGTTCGATTGGCCAATGATGCTCTCCTCCGTCTCTTGCTCTGGGAAGAGGAAGGAGAAAGACAAAGAAGTGTACAAGTTTAGAAGATTGTCATTAAATTACTTTAATGAAATAAAAAGATAATATTAATATAGATACAATATATACAAAATCAAATTGAGCTGTCAAGATGAAGTTACCAGCAGGCACTGGAGAAGTCCCAGACTGGACTTGGCAATGGATGGGAACTGGATTCAGGATCTGGAATCAGGAACTTACAGATCAGGATCAAAGGCAGGTGAACAGACAACGTCCTGCTTGGATGTCAGTCATTGAGGAAAAAGGTGATCCCTCAGCTTTTATATTAAGGATAGGACAGAGATGGGAAGGAACACCCAATTGGTCAGTTTTCGGTCGCCTGTCCTGTCTGCTCCTCCCTGCAGGTGTGACCTCTCTACTCTTTTTTGTTAAAGCAATAAGTATAAGCAAGAACCTCTCTATATAGCATTCCTGCAATGGTTTTCTGCACAATATGCTGTTAATTTCAGAGAGTTAGAAGAGGTTTAGCTAAGAAGTACAAATTACTAAACAGAAAGTTTGTTCTGTTTTACCTCAAACCAGGACAGATGGTGACCTCGTTTCTCCCAGAAACAGTAATCTGTGTAAGGATGGACCTACAAGCTGCAGAAACAAATCCAGGGAAAGCTCATGAACTGCACAATTTCCTAACTTTTCCCAGCTGCTTCCTTTGTGGATAAAAGTGAGTATATATGACTGTGTTTTAAACCTATGAAGGTTAAATTTGGGTATCTTTATTGAGACTTATATGGGTCCCTACAATCATCTGTCTACTGGAGCCTCCCTATTGCTTATGTAGTATATGTGATTTCAACAGTAAAATTCACATGATTAACATTTGTAGAATCCAAGTATAGATCTATAATGAAGTCTTAGTTTGCTATTTTCCGTTACAGAAAGAAATTTTTACTTATCCTTATACTCAGTGGCTTCTGTACTGAGAATCACGGAATCACCTAGTTTGGATGGGACTTTTTAAGATCATCTAGTCCAACCAATAAAAAAATCCCAAACAAACAAACAAACCCCAAACAAACAACCACAAAAAATACACAAACCAAACAAAACCCCAAACAAATAAACCACAACCCACAAACAAAAAAAAACCCCACGCAAACCCTATACCACACCCAAACCAACACCAATCCACTACTAATCCGTATTCCCAAGCACCACGTCAACTCATCTCTTGAACACCTCCAGGGATGGTGCCTCAACCATTTCCCTGAGCAGCTCATTCCAATGCCTGACAACCCTTTCAGGAAAGAAATATTTCCTAATATCTAACATGAACCTCCCCTGGTGCTATTGAATATAATTTTCCTGAAGTCCTTACTTAGTTCAGGTTCAGTTCAGACTTCCAGAAATATCCTAACAGTTGTATCCATCATACCTCCATGTGGTGAATCCTTTAAAATGCCCCTGGCATTTTAAAACTGAACTGCAAGATCCTATAGGGTCAGGGAGGGGGAGCTGTTAGTTCTTGTCCTGTCAGTTTGAAAGGGATTTTAGACATCCTACAAATCTTGTCTTGCTGCTACGCCCCATGTACTCTGGTGGTCTAGCTGACAGTTAGTATTTCAGTCCATTAAATGTAAACTGCATAAACTGTTACCCTCCTACAGGAGATATCAGTCCTTGACACAAAAACACAAAGATAATCATACATTCAAGGAATCTCAGGCTATCAATCACCAAGCAGCAGAGTTGAAACATTTCACTAGCTGCAGATTAAAATCTCCCTATTAGGAAATATATAGTTTGGCAGATGCTGTCCAGTGGCCTGTGAAGAATGAATTTATGGTTGACAGATAAAAGACACTAACCTCACAGAATCACCAACAACCCTTGTCGCTCTTGCTAATAGTGTTATGCAAAAAAACTAAACTAATGAGTCAGGAAGACTGTATTCCATTTCATTTGCAGTCACCCTTTGCAGGTCAGCTTCTAGTCTTGAGTTTTTCCCAGCCTATAAGTAAATCTGCTACTGTTTTTGAGAGAGGTTTGCCTGACAGTAGATCTAAGACTTGACTGTACAAGCTGACTTTGAATGAACCAAAGAAATTTTGTCACTCGCAAAGTCATTGACTGGAGCTGATGCATACGAGTACATATTCTCATATCTGGAAGAGCCAGAAGGATTGAAGAGAAAACACAGTAAGAAATACCATACTTCTATACAACTCTTGCACAGGCTTGCAAACAAAAGCAGACTAATGGAAATCCCCTTATTAACAAAACCGTGGAAACCAGCACAAGTTAGTCAGAGCATAGTCAAAAGGTTATTGTATCCTGTCTCTCCATTTAGCCATACCTGCTTTATCCACGATAAGGTCGTCTATCTCAATCCCATCTTGCAACACAGCACTTCGGGCAAAATTATTACACTCAGTTTTGAGGGACCCTGTACCTCACTGCCCAACAGCACACCTGGACTGGGAGAACACCAGCAGTGGGAAAGAACAACTACCACAATACAGATCTACTCACTGACCTCATATACAGCCTTCTGGCTGTACCTAAAAGCAATTATGACTTCAGATTAAAGAATTGTTTTCTTCCTATATATAAAATTAATGTTTTGATGCATAAACATCTTTGTTCACTATCTCTGTTTATCAGATGTAGCTTAGAAACAGTGCTTAGTAGGAGTAGTTTCAGAGTTGGTTCAGTGCAAGTCAGAATAAAATCCACTCTAACCTTTCACTCCTCTTTCTTGACCACAATAAATGCTGAATCTAATTTGGTTCATCAAACTCATCCACAATGCAGAAGCCTCTGTCATCATCATACTACGCTTTGGGAACTTCTGTAACCTCGAGCAAACCTATTCAAGTGGCTGGGACTTTGCCTGAGTAAAATGAGAGTGAAGAATTCTGAATAGGGCTCTTACTGCATCAGGTAAAAAGAAATCAAAATCAAAGGTCATGTCTTGGCAGTAGAGCCTGAATTTATTTGTGCTGGAGGGCAGGTTATTACAGTGCACTGACCTTCACCTGACATCACTCAGTGCTTCAGGCAAAATATCCATATGTTTGCAAACTGAAAAATGGGGACTCAAAATGTGAGACTTCTTATATTTACAAGACAAGAAGAACAGACAATTACAAAGTGCTGGCAAGGAAAGCAGAGTAGCTCCTCCAACCCTGTGGACTTCAGTTGCTGCTTTAAACAGTCCCTATGTTTAACACAGGGAGAACATACAAGATCAGTGGTAATCTTAAAAAAAAAACTAAAATGTTACCAAGTTTTGTATGTTGGAGTGTTTTAAAATCAGAATCTACTTCTGTTGTGTATACTGCTTAGTCAGAAAAAGTAGGGTTTTATACAGTGACTTGCAATCTTCAACTTGGGTACTCACTGTTGGAGATAGGCAAGATGCGCTGAAAGGAATGCTACTCAAATGTAATCACTCTTTGGGCACTGCTTGACACTGTGCTTCCTGGTTGAGCATAAGATCTGTGTGGTCTGAGTAAACAGGAATTTTGAAAAGCCCAGAGTTTTGAAAAGCCCTTCTAAAACAAGCTCTAGGAACACGGCAACACAAAAAGCAGAAACAAACCACCCCTACCTTTCTGAAGCCTCAATTGCTAGAAAGCGACATTTGGAAACGGTTTTGCCCCCTCTTCCATTTCAAAGCAGTAGAAACAATCCCACTTTAATCACAAGCAGCATGGTTCAAAAGAAGTCAGATCAGTTTCTGTCCAATTCTAGCAGGACAAAACCGGCACAGACATTTTAGTCCTTTCATGCCCTCATAATTCAAAACTGTATAGGGATATTTTTTTTGTTTAAAATAATTATGAATTACTATTCTGTAAATTTTAAACATGCTCACAAACTATCACTCTGCATTCAGCCCTGGCGTGATTAATTTGACCAGAAACAAAGGGACAGCTTTATAACAACTATTAATTACAGCAGCATTGTCAGTGCTTAAGTAACAAATTTGAACCTGAACCTGCAAAACTGCAAAATTCCTACAAGAAGCAACAAAAAGTGATCCAAACTCCTTAGTGCCAATGTGAGCAAATGCCTGAAAAGGAGGGGGGGAAAAAAAGAAAGGCAAAAAAGAGACAGATGTATTAACAAGTACAAGCTGTTTGAAGAAGTAAAGGAATATAGGAAATTAAATCTTTAATGGCTGCTTATCACTACAAAAATAATCAAAATTGACATCCAACCTTAACCCCCATGTTTCAACACACGAACAGTATTTCCTGGGCCATCAAAGCTGAACAATACTAACAGTTAATGGTTAACACACTCTATTCTTTTAAATCCTTAGTCTTACCCTGTTCTAGTTAAGTGCTTAAATTCCACATACAGACCCCGAAGATCTGCAAGGAGGTTAGCCTGCTGTTCCACATTTACTTCCCCAGTGAATGTAGCTCCATGGAACTACAGGAAAATGAGACAGAGCTTTTATTGCTGCCAGATTAAGTAATTGCATCCATTCCATATAATTTATCATCCTTTTGGGCAGCTTGTGTCATGGGATGTCATTTTTATTGTAATTATGCAGGGTGGGATTGGACAGGCTCTTACTTCTCTTTGCCAATCTGATAAGCAGAATCATTTCTTCTTTTTACTTTCGTAGAAAATACTTGTTCTAGATAAAAATAACCAAACAAAATACAAGTATAATATACATCCAACTAATAGCAGCCTGATGTTACCAAGCCAGAACTACAGCGATCACCTTTACCATGGAAAAAAAATCCAGGACATCTGAAAACTTTCCAAGTCAACATTTACTCTATTGTCAACAGTTTCGCTGAATTTGCCATTTAGAGATAGGTTTGTCCTTCCACGCAGTTCTCTCCAACTAATCCAAATGGAGTGTCAGGGGAATCCACTTGATTCAGGATTGCAGATTTTAGTCATAGGACATTGGAGTATCTAAGTGACGTTCTTCTCCTGGGAGAGTAGTATTCTATGTTCACACATACCCAAGTGCTGATCCAGCAAGGCCAGGCACAACAAATGTTTTTCACCAAGAGTAGCTTTCCTGAAGAAGGACTTTAAAAAAGGGCTTCTTTATCCACACTCTTCCCAAAACAAGAGCACAGAAAACACATTCCAACTTGGGTATCCTGACTCACATGAAATGGAAATGAGCAGGAAACCCCACTACTTCTATACAGTGTTAGGGACAAAATCCTTAGGCTCACGACAAACATTTAACCCAGGACAGACTTCTCCAGCTCTGTTATCTCACCAGGCCATGCGGTCACACAGGACAAACCTCGCCCCACCTCTTGGGCAAGCAAGGTCCAAGGTGTCACGTCAGCCCTACTTCTATATTGACAAATTTGGAAAGATTCTGCTCTCTACCAAGTTTCCCTTCATTCCTCTACAAGAAGAGGACACTGCAGCCCTCATACACACATAAAGGAAGTTGAGAAATTTAAACTTCTGTTGTCCCCTGCATTTAACAAAAAGGGAGTATTCTCTTATTTATTTTAGTATTTTAAGAAGTCTGGGTTTAGGGGAAAAGCACAATTAAGTAAGCAAAGTTAAATCAACAAAAACACAGGCAAGAAAAAAAAAGGTAGCTTTCTGAAGAACCGTATTTCTCTCTACACTTAATGTTACATATCTATGTATAACTTGAGAGTTTATAGCAGTCTGAAAGGAAGAGAAATACAGGATCATAGTTATGAACAAGCGGATCTTCTGCAAAGGGTTGAATTTTACCTACCAAATCCTGTAATTTCAACATCTTTTTTTGGTACCCACAGAGTGTCCCAAAGGCCCCAGTTCTGGGAACTGACCATGCAACAAGCTTAACTCCTGCTAAAAGAACAAGTCACCAGTTCTTGTACTGTCAAAGAAAAGATTGCAAATTCTAAGGGCTCCCAAAACATGAAGTTATATATATTTGTTTTAGCATTTCAGGAGTAGTAAACCAAGCTAATGATTCTGGACAGACTTATGTCCTGACTCCTAAACACCTTATGAGGTTGCACTGCACACTAACAAACTACCATTGGAACACAAACATAACCTCTGTGTCTCTGCTAAATGTCACCACCCAATCAGTAAAATTCATTTCCAGATCTCTGAAGCTTAGCCATTTCTTACCACAAATCAGATGAAGACATGAAATATATCTGTGCTGATAAAGCATCCCTCCCCATCCCATTTATAAATACATTATAACTTGTCAGTTTGATTCTGTGTTCATTAAAATTCATAATTCATACATTATAGGGCATTCCCTGCTCCTGGTGAAACAGAATTTAATTTTTATTTTGATCACAGACAGTTGTGCTGAAGTGATGATATGGAAAAATGTTTGAGGAAAGGAGGGCTCCATACCTTAGGCAGGACTAAACTCCCAGATGGCAGTTATATCAACACTTGAAAATGTTCATGTTTAACACCAACTGATTAATGCAAACGAGGAATATGAGCCAATGCCTGGGAACGGTTGCATTCATGTGTTCTGCCAAGTCACTCTACCTGCAAAGAATAAGCTTTTACCACAGTTCAGACACAGCACTAGTCCCACTGGAGAAATAAAGAGCACTACCTGCTTGTAAAGCCAGGATATACCCAGTAGTAGTTCCTTACCTGTGAATGCAAGTATATCAACAGATAGGATTTAAAGAAATACCCAAACGATGGTTTAAAGTGCCACTAAAATTTCATGGCTGACACGAGTGGTCATTCTTTTCAATGACAAGAGCACATCACATGGGAATGCCTTGATCTGAAGGCCACTGAAGTTACTGATAACCTTTTCCTTGAGTTCATTGGCCCATAGATCAGAGCTTTAAAGAATAGAGATAGCAACTCTTGTACTTAGTGAGAAAAGAATCTACAGAACTTATGGGAAAAAAATCATTTTTAAAATCTTTTTTTTTTCCATATAAGGTATATGGAATCTTTCTGTGAAGGGAAATTCCAAAACTAGGACCAAAATAAATATTGAAGCGGGATGCCAAGTAGCAGCAGCACAGGACCAACAAGCAGGTCCTTAAGCTGTGATTTGAAGAAACACAGTAATAAACCTCTAAGTTTATAAACCTTAAAGTTTATACTACCTAATTTGGTTTTGTTCACAAAATAGACACAATAGACACTTTCATTCCAGTGCTTTTTTTTTTTTCTTTTTTAAGCATATGGCACTTTGCATGCAAATCACCTTCAGGTAATTTAACAGTAGCCCAATATCCTGTAATTATCATACCTTGTCCAGAGACAAAGGAAATAGGGCAAGATACCAATAAGACTTGATCAGCAGCACACAGCAGGTCGATGGCAGCGTTGGAAACAGAAGCCCCCATTCCAGCAACTCGCCCACATATCTCCAAACCAACAGATAAGGCCACTTTCTCTCACAAGGATCATACTGAGATCGTATCGACGTTGGAATATTTCTAGTGCAAGAAGTGTTCCTGCCAAGAAGCCCCACATTCAAGGCTCGGTACTACCATTTACAAAATATGTAACGGATGTCTGTAGATGGTGTTGACAAGTGCTGACTGCTTAACAGCAGCCAAAATATGAACACTGACCCATCTCTGGGAATGCCATAACCCTGCAGGGAGAAGCTACACAAATTTGATGTGTGACATGACACTCATGAGTCCCCAGGAGAAAAATGGGTGGGACAGAACATTCCAGGAAGAGATAACCATGTTGTTTTAAATTACAGAATTTGTATCTGTTATGGTCAACTAACACAAAGAACAGAATAAAAAATAATCAGGCAACACTGAAGCACACTCCCCTTACACAGAGTAAGACAGGAGGCCAAATTCAGTGCCCATCAGATCACTTTGTTAATTAGTCTTTTTATTATTTATATATGCTTAATATCTCCCTAATTAATCTTCTATCTTCTAAATTAAGTACTAGACTACGTGTTCTAATACAGGTAAACAGAATTTTCTAATGTAATGTACTATCCTGAATGCAAGAGACAATAATGTACTTTTGCTTAACCTCCTGTAGATTAACAATAAAATCATGTCCACTGATCACATATTTAAATCACATTTATTTAAAACTGAATTAGCTTTACAGTTTCCTGATTCATCCACCAAAGTGCACCTATATTGGGTTAAGCTGCTTTTATAAAAGCAAAAGAACTCTTAACTGAACTGTGTATGTGACTTGTTAAGGGAGCAAGACTTTTCAGAGACCACATTCCCCAGCCAGCACCATGACCATGGGAACTGTTTCAACTAAAAGCTACAAAATGTTTTACCTATCTACAGTGGTAGAAGTGACACAATCAAGGTCCAAACTATTTAAGAAGTTAGTCTGACACAGTAAGTTTTCTGCTTTTACTTTTTTCCTACTTGAAAAAAAAAAACAACTAAACACCACCTTCTAAAACTGAAGCCTGTTATGATAAATCAACACTACAGGGGACAGTTACAATTGCTTATGCATGGCTGACATGGGAGTTTCATAGTTTTTTAAGGGCTTAACCATCAGAACCTTAATTTTTCTCTAACTCAAAGCCCATAGAAGTCCCTACAGTGCCTGCACTTTTAACTGTAAATGATAAACTTGAGTTTTGAAGTAAAAAGAATCCAAAGCATCCCTACTAAGTGCCTGATTGGCACTTCCATTCACCTCCATTTTCAGTACAAGTGCTACCGTGAATGGTCTGAGTGTCACAAGCCTGATGTCACATCACAGAGAACTAAGACTACTATGTGGAAACTCAACTTTTCTCAGGCCAGCCTAAGTCTAGAAGATTATTCTGATCGTTTTTGTTTTGCTTCCAGGCTTTGTTTAATGCATGTTTGCTTAGCACCAGTTATTCAGTTTGTTCTACAGCAAAAGCGAAGGTTTCATACTGTGATCATAAAACTCATCACTGCCTATCAGCAACCTAATTAATTTTCTGCAATTAAATGTAGGGAGCTCTGAATGAGTTTCTTGTATGAAGTGTGAAGACAGAAATCTTGCACCATGCAACACCTCCAAGTGCTTCTGTGAGTGAGAGTCAGGAATCAGAAGCTGCTACTTCAGTTCCAGTGGAGCTGTTTCAGATTAGAGTCATCATCAGGAAAACCTGGCATTAGCCCTGGTCCGAAATAAAACGTGACAAGCTATGTCCAGGGCACAGTTATGACAAACAATCCCCGCTTCCTACCTACACTCACTTTGAAGGCTTCTATGTTATAACCCAAACCAGATGACCTTCTATTTCTAACTTTGCTAAAAACTCTTGTTTTACAACACAACACTTTTCTCCTTGTCAGGCAGTCTCTCCTACCAGGCTGTTTAACTCCATTGTCCCACCAGATTCCCTGGGAGAGAGGTGATGGAGAAGAAAGCATCAAGAATTACAGCTGTCTAAGGAATTTCAGCAGTATCAAGTTTCATTTTGAACCCCTGATGATACTGAACGGGTGGAAATCACATCAACCAGTAGATTACTACTGATTTTACACCAGAAAAAAGTCAGAGTTGGCAAGACACAGCCTGATAGATCAAGTTGGTAGGAGCACATTGGCAGTTCCACAAGCAGCACTACGACAAATTTGGGTTATTTTCAGTTCCTGCTTTTGCCACAGAAGACAAAAGAAACACGCACAGCAGACTGACAGATTATTAAGAGCCCATTAGGCAACTATGTCATCCATGGCATTATACTCTCATATTGAGCTACTAACAACTAAGTTGGTTACTTAGATAGTGGTTTCTGATTAAAAACATAAACCACACTGATTCATCAACAGATGACCACACAGCGAGTTACAAATATTTCTATTACTTTTGTTGGCTGTTCACATCATTGATGCAACAACTTAGTCTGTCATTTCTGCAGATGTTATCATTTTACATTATACATAACCCATTTTGTACTGAAATCTTGAGTAAAACATAGTTTTGCTGATCCCTCAATTAAAAAAAAAAATAAAAGAATTAAAAACTACAGAAAAAGATGATGACATTGCCAAGAGATATAGAAGAACTCCCACAGAAGAAGTGACTAAAAAGCTAAGAATTCTTTAGCTTGAAATAAGGGAGAGTTGAGATATTCAGATAACAAAAGAATACAGTCCTGAAATGGCACAAAGATAGCACAAGTAGAGAACAAGTAGAATTCATTTTATAAGGACTGAACAGTGCCAGGCAGTAGATTTAAAGAAGCAGAAGGAAGTAGTTTTTCCACATGATATTCCACACCCGTGGAACTCACTGCTGCCAGGTTTTACAAACCATGCATGTTTCTAGCCCACTGAAGAAAAACAAAAACAAACAAACAAAAAAAACCCCACACCAAAACCTAAAAACCAACATTTGGACGAATTAATGGCAAGTATGTCAAGAGCTATTAAACACACAAGCGTGGGCTCACTGACAGATGAGAAAAAAAAAAATGTAAAGCTGGAGGAGGAAAAGGTATCCCGAGGCTCCCCTCCCCTGCAGCCTGACAACTGAGCAGGAACCGGCTCGGTGCTCAAGTGCCGGTAGAACTGAAGGGCAGGAGGGAGCTAACAAAGCCAGGGGTAGCTGTAGAGAAAAAGAAGGATACCCCCCTCCCCAGCCTCCTTTTCTCCAGGCTAAACAATATGCATGTTTTCTCATATTTCCAGAATGCCTCACACAATCAAGTAACTGGGTATTACTGCACTATATATATATATATTTATTACAACATACTATGATATCACATCCAAGAAGAATCCAGAGAAGTGAAATAGTAATACAGTTAATAGTTTCCACTTTGTAAGGGAAGACAGCATCTTAAAAGAAGCAAGGCTGATCCTCAAAACTCTGCAGTTTACCTAGCATGCTGCCAGCTACCAAAATATCAAAGAGCGTGTCAGCATAGCGGCGATAATCCAGCCGTGAGCCAGTTGCATCCAGAAACTTGGCTATAGCCTCCAGGTCATTCCCAGCTTCATTGAGGCCTTGAACAATCGTATCCCTGAAGACTGTGGGTTCAAATTTCTCCTTTTCATCTGAAAGAGAGATAAAGGCAAAGGAAAGGGCGTCAGTTTGAAACTTTCTGTTTAAAATCCCTTATCGGCCAGCAATTGAAAATGATCGTGGCACCTATTTTTCCCCTTCTGTCAATGCACCAAGTGTTTGTTTGTTTGGCTTTTACCATCTGTGGAAATTTTTGCCTTTGCTTCCATCTCTTTCTCAACCCTCCAAAATACCAAAACACATATAGGAATAAACAAATAAAAGGGAGGAAAAGCAACTACTGAAATTGTTTTCAAACTTCATGCTCTTGTTTCTCTTGTTGAAGTTGTTATTGAATGTGCATCTCCTGATGCATTGCTACATCTGATGCCAGAATAAAGGGTATGTCAGTTATGTGTAAGCAATCTCACTGTACAAACACTTCATTTCTCCTTTCTTGATACTTTTCTTTAAATAGCTACGGTTGTATATCTAAAGTGTTTTTGACAAGACAACAGGAGATCGAGGTATTCATAAAAATACTTTTAATGTAAACTTTTAGGACCCTGCTACGTGGCGTAACCAAGAATTTATCTTTCGTGTTCACAGACCTAAGCAGCACCAGGAACCCAGAAACACAGTGCTCACATCACATTTTCTACAGCAGACCCTGCCTGAACTGAATTAAGGTACCATCTGACCCCCAGACAAGGTCCCCATGTCCAAGACATTCCTCACAGCAGATGTAGCTGCAACCTCCAGACAAAGCCAGGTGGATTTACCCAAACCTCCTGCTGCTTTTTCTTGCAGGCTGTTAACAGCTTACCAGGGGCTTGAAGCCGCTTAGCAAAGCAAGTCCTGACTTTATACAAGGGCACAGACAATTTGTTGCCATCAAAATAACACTGAACTTCACCAAGGCAACTGCCAGCTGTTCTGGGACACCCAAAAACCAAACCAAGTTGGTCGTCACCTGCTGACACAAAAGTTGAGACAATTGCTTTAAGAAACCCTGCACGTATTAGAACCAGAAGATAAATCCTGGGATTAGTTAGTGATTTTAGTGGTAAAATTCCAGTCTAAAGGTGTGCAGTGAAACGTGCCAGCTGCAACCCTTGCAGGCTTTTTTGGGAAAAGAGGTTCTAGACATTACCTGTCCTTTGGCTGGAGGTTTCCTTTCTCTGCAACTCATATGGCAGGTTTTTATCCCACTTTACTCTGCTCTGGTGAGACCTCACCTGGAGCACTGTGTGCAGGTCTGGAGCCCTCAATATAAGAAGGAC
>JAOXNG010000026.1:12096069-12106759 GCA_028566535.1 Scolopax minor | reverse complement strand
ACTGGCCACTAACTGGATTTTACTCCATTCACCACCACTCTCTGGGCCCGGCCCTCCAGCCAGTTTTTAACCCAGTGGAGAGCATTCTCATTTAAGCCATGGGCAGCCAGTTTCTCCAGGCTGTGGAATAGTTCCACAAGCAAGCAACATGGTAAAATTTCAAGTTTCAGTGGATTTTGCCACCTGTCAGAGCACTATAGTGTTTAGTATGTACTAAATTCATAGCTCTTCTTGGTAGCTTAACTCCTTTGGAGATAGCGGAGAAAATACCTTTGCGTGATTTTACAAATCTGTAGAAAATGTGATCTTTTGAAAACTAGGATTTCTCTCAAATTGGACTTAAGTGTAACAGTGACTTCAGAGAAGAAGGTGACAGACTTATTTACATCGGAGAGTATGATCAGTATTTTATATCGTGGAGTACTCTTTAATTTCATTCATGTGCAAAAGTCTTGCTCATTTCAAAACCTGGAAAATGGCCTAGAGCGTTAGCATCCTTATCTCCAAATTCAAATTTACTGCAGGAGATGAAAAATGGAATTTCAATGCAAACACTCAGCAAAACATGGGAAAGTAACTTTAATTTAATAAGCCAATTATTTTCCTATTAATTAAATGTGTATTGATTGTTGCAAGAACAATTATTGAGTTTAGCAAGTATGAAAGAGATTAATCTAGTTGCAATCTAATTAGTTCAGAATTGCATGGGCAATACAAATACATAATTAGAAGGAACTGCACTTGTAGGAAAGTTAAGGATTTATTAATGAAAAATACTGTAATTGTATAAGTCCATATCGTAGAATTTACATAAGAATTCAGGGAATTAACAGTTTTAGAAAACTGCTAGTTTATAATCTCTCCAATTGCCTAAAGATTACACTCACAATGCGAAGAAAACAACGATGAGAGAGGTACCAGTTATTCTTATAGCATCTCTATTAAACTATTTTTATTCAGTAAATAAAAAGCGCTTTCCTTTCCACCAAAGGACTGAAAACCTGCTATAAAGAAGAAGAAAAATGCTGCGCTGTCAGTAGATGGCCAAAGAAGAAAATAATTTATAAAGCTGCCTGTCATTAAAGCATTGCATTTCTTCTTGCCGTAGCAAAGTGCGAGATGGATGGGATCTGTTCTGCCAGAGGATCCGTGTGTGTGAACAGTCTGATTAAAACAACCCACCAAGATGTGCGGAACCGAGGGGTGAGTGGTGGAGGCTGAAAGGCCTCCCTTCCCTACACACAGAGTGCAGTCGTGAAAAAGCTTGCACTATAATGTCTAAATGTTATTAGATTCAAATGGTTTCACTGACAGGCTTGAATGACTTTTATACAGGGATTTTTTAGGAGACGGACCATAAATTCTAGCAATGCTGGGCAGTTGTGGGTCATTTTGAAGCCCTTGCTGGCTAAAAAAGCAAGCAATGTGTTTAACTCTATCGTCATTAATAGGAAAGGAACTGTTGAGATGTGTCTCATAAAATGCTCAGAGAAATTTGGTGAAGCATTATGTTTGGAGCAAAACAAAAACAATCAATCAAGGAGAAAGGAGGAATTAATCTTCTTGCTGCAAGATCACACAGAAGGGACTTAAAATGTCAGGTAGTTCAGAAGAGCTGTTGTTAAGCATTTAAACTTTTCCAGGTGTACTCCGACAAGACCTAGTGTTATAAGATGTGAATCATTTTTTTTTTTTGCTGATAGAATAAATCTAGTTGTCTGGTGATCAGATTTAGTAGAAACAGAGATGTAGAGTAAAAAGAAAATAGAAAAGAATTCTTAGAAATCTTGAGCATGTTAATAAAAGAAAAGGACTTTTCTCAGATGCATGATGTAGGAAAAACAGTGTATTTGTGAAAGATAAAATAGAATAGATAATATTTGGAAAAGAATTTGCTTGTGTCTGGATCCTGAGGGAATTTTCTTCAAGACTGTGTTTTCATTATTGTTTTAAAACCACTATTGGTTCATAAAGCTTTCCAAGATGTGGCATAGAAATTTGTTGGCCCTATTATTAACTGTCTTTCAGAACATAAAACAATAAAATGACTTGTCCAAGGTCAGAGTGGATCAATAGTGTCAGTGGGGATCAAATCTCATGAACTCCTGTTTTAGTTCTTTGCTTTTGTTACTAAGCTGTTTCCCATCAATTTCTTCGGATATGACAATTCAAAGCCAGTCAAATAACCATGCGTACTTCATCCTTGCTTCTCCTTTGTACTCTCTTCAAACATATTTATTTTGTGAAATAGAATGAAACTCCATCCGTCTCAATTTGTTTGAGAGCGCTCTCTCTCTCTCTCTCTCTCTCTCTCATGCTCTTCCACATTAAACATTCTAGATCACAAGCTTCACAGCAGGTGACCGGCTCCTTGCCCACGTCTTCCTCCCCATTCACAGTTTCAGTGCCGGGAGAGCAGGGGGCAATTAGCAGTCTTCTGCAGCACCTCTTTCATCCACTGAAGACGCAGACTGTGCATTACTGGCTTTTAGAGTGAGAAACCCAGTAGTGCCCCTTGACCTATCGCTCGTGTGTCAGTGGAAGAAGCTGAAACAGCTGTTTCTCAGAGGACAGCAAATGTATCAGCAAAACACTTTGTCGAGATAGCTACCTTGCACAAATCTAGCCTCTGTACCTAGATGTGGCAAGTAAAGGCTATTTTGGGTTGACAAATATATAATAACTTGTGTGTAGAGATTTGTAAAAAGCAAAGTTTGTTCTGCACAACTTCAGTCTTTTCAATGTGCAGGGCCCAGGAAAAGTTGGTGTTCTTTTAGGTCAAGGAGATGCGATTTTCAAATGTTTTCGCTTAGGGCAAATTTCATGTAGGATCCCTCTGCTCCGGGGCTGTGTGTCCTGATGCAGCTGCTGCTCTCCCTTCCTGTTCCCTTTCATTTTTTCCTCTGTTTGTCTTTCCTACTTGTGTTTTTTTTGTTTATTAAACTAAACTAACTTTTAAAAATTTTCCCCAGAGCATAGTTCTGCAAGTTTTATATGATGGCAGGTACAGGTAGAGTGGAAGGATTGTAATCAAATGTACGTATGGGTTCTTGCATTTGTGTACTTACTTAAAAGTCAAACCAAGAGGAAGAATAGAAAGTCCTAACTTTGAAATAGCTGTATTCTTATATTCCTAAGAATTACTAGGATATTCCTAGTGTAAGTTAGACCTCAGTTCCATCATCTTCCTTTCTTATTTGATTACATTCCCTTTTAGCCTTCACTGGTCTAGGCTAAAACCTACATTAGAACAATATTCAAAGGATGAGAAAATCTGAAGAAAACTATTCAACGTTTAAAATATATGTATTTGTACGAAAATGGATGAATAAGAGGAAATCGCTAGGTAAGCTATTGCATTCTAAATAAACTGTAAACCTAACTTAATGCATTAACTATTAAATACCTATAACTATGTATTCATGATATATTTATTGAAAAAGAAGAAAGCAATCCTCTGAGTGTGTGTTTTCCGGACAAAATATTGCAATGACAGGAAATATTTGATTCTCTTGACAATGTTTGAATAACTGCTTTTCAAAAATCACCTCACAGACTTGACTGATGCTGTATGATATCGTAAAGTAGTAAAAATGTATGTTCAACATATATCCATCTGCAAAAATGTTGATCTAATTTTTGTATCTTCTTAAAACACAAAAATCTCTTAAACCTGTTTACATAGGAGCAGGTTATTTGACTCCTGTATGTTTTTGCAGGCATTTGTTAAGGAAGAAATCCAAAATTAGAGACTGAAAGGTGTACATTTAACAGTGGGAGCATCTTGTAAGGACATAAGCTGTTTTTTAAGCATGTGGGTAGTTCAACACTTAACTAATAGCAACAAGGAAATGTATTTCCATTTCCAGTTTCCTATAGGCACAGTAGAATGTGGTAAACCGAGGTCATTATATCCTACTGTACAGAATATAGATTACAGGAATTCAGTATGTTTTAGCTGCGATTTATTCTAAATCAGCTATTGTTAAATATGATAGCTTAACCTTTTTGAAAATCTTATTTGTACTCCCTAGAGCCTGCGGTGCCAATTTAGACTAACTGTTGAACAACCATGCAGATTTTTAGGCAAATTAAATTCAAGCTGTAAAGACTGGAACAGAGTTCTTTACAGAGTGATTGGACAATAGAAATTTTCACTTTGCTGCAGTATTTTTACATTGCAATAGAAGGTCACGTTGTATGTGATTCATGGCATAAATGGTTTTGATATACGCCATCACCTTTCAAGACTTCCTTGGGTAAAGTTTTTAAAGATTAGGAAAGATCTCTAGGGTAACAGGGCCTATTAATCCTAAAGACTCTCTTTAGTTGGGAGAACAGCTGAATATACAGAAATTTCAAGAACATGTGGAAGGCATAATAAAGCCCAAAACGTATGTAATGCTGAACAGTACCTAGTGCAGTTATTCTAATCTCACTGGCACCACACTCTGGGAGCTATATAAAGTGTAGGGCTGTGAGGGAAGATCAAAGAGACATGTCTGGAGTAATGATTTTGGATGTCCCAATTTAGACATAACCAATTTTGCCTATAATTTTCTCTGATACTATGGGAAATATTTGTAGGATTCAATTTGTATCTCAAAAATTGAATATTGATTAACTTCATTTGATCTTTCTTTTTTTCTCCTGCTACAGTTACTTTAATTCTGATGCTGAATGTTATACCATGAGGCTACAGACTGTAGTGTGTATTGAAAATGTGTTCTGACTAATGGAGACAGAGGTAAATCCTATTTCTTGACCACCAGAGGTTGATGTGCTGCTTTAGCACTGGAACTGTTCAGGGCGACAGGGCAGGAACACTGATGAGCTGATAAATAAAATGGCCAAAGACAGAATAATCCTTTGAAATGTGAAGGGGGAGACAGAACATACCCTTTTTTTGAAATCTGTTTGGCTAAAAAAATTCTCACAGAACTTCATTTTGATCCTAAAGGTCCAGCCTATATTTGTTTGAGGTTGTTTTGCTTGTTTGCATTTTTAACAGTGTGTTCAACAGTATGGAATACTTTTGTGTTGTATTCTTCCCAGAAAACAGTTTAGGTAAGAAACAGAAAATGTCAACATTGCATGTGTAGCTACCACTGTATATTTGTGCAGCTTGTCTGAAGGATACACAATAGTGAATTTGATGAAAATATGTTCTTTAAAATCAAGAAAATAGCCAGAATAAAATAGCCAGAAAGAGCATTATATTTATGACTTAAGGTGAATACTTCTGCAGTTCAAATGGTAATATTGCATTTTAGGAAATAAAAGGAAAAGACAAGCCAAAAGTGAAATATACAGGACATAGAGCAAATCTCCCTGTATTGTATTCTGACTAATATCATCATATATGTTCAGTAAAAGACATCATCTGTCAGTGGATTTTCAAGTCTATTTTTAACTATTTGAATGGGAGAGTAATTTAAAGACATTCTTCAGAATCATCTGATGAAAATACAGCAGCTAGATAATCTTTTCTCAAAGTAACCCTCAACTTATAAATAATGTGTAAGAACCAATTTCTAAGTTACTGTCTCGAACAGGAAAAAAATATCTTTTTTTTTTCTTCCACTCCAGATTTTACATTAGAAATTGATCCTACATCTTACATCTTTTTAGGTGAAGCTGTTCATTTTTTTTCAAGTGAGTTTCTACACTTAATGCAAGATATAGTCTCTGTAGTTGACTCTAGTTGCTACCAGAAGACCAACATGCATCATAAAGTAGTACAACTTTCCTGAGAGTTCATCACTACTTAGAGCTCCCATTTAGATTGGTGAGATTTCTTCTGAATGCTGCACATCTAGTTCATCACAAACATTGAGTTGAATATTTTTTTATTGAATATTGTTTTTTAGCAGAACTGTTTGCTGCTTTCATCTTTGGTTTTGACGTGCAACATTAACAAGGAGAGAGTATTTGCAATGTCTATTGCCAAACAAGTAGTTTTGAAAATAGATGCTAACTGGATAGTCAATGTGGCTAACAGATGGTCTTGTAACATGTTCTTTTGAATCACTAAAAAAGAAAAATAGATTCACTTGAGCTTCTTTCAGCAGATGAGCTCTGTGACAAACAATAGAATCCTGCTGGTTCCTTAGTCAATTGAAAAAAATACGTTGTCTGCCTCCAGAAGACAAGAAGAAAGACGAATTTCCTAGGAAAAAGAGCCCATAGGTGATATCTGCCCTCTAAGTCTAACTCAGTGCGCCTGAGAAGAAATATGAAGAGCATAGTCTTTCAGTACACCTATGCTATTGCAATGCTATATTCTAATGCTTCTTTTTTATTTGGTATTTTGAAAACACTGATTATTCCTAATGACAGCCAGCACACAATTGATCATTGTCAGCTGACAGATGGCAATGAGTTTGAAAAATATTCTCTTTAAACATTTTCTTTGGATGTATTCACATTTTCTATACTTTATTGCTTTTTCAGCCTTCAAAGAGAGAATACAAAATCAGGATCTTTTCTTTTTAAAACCTCAACTCATCTGCTGTTCATAGCCCGTGGCACGAACAGCTAGTTATTGTGTTGCAAACAGGATCACAACAAATCTGGATCAGCAAAAAGAGAATATATGAAAATTCCCTGAACCTAATTTTCCTATGCTCAACTCCAGGAAGTTACTGCTAAACAATAGCTGTCTACAAATAATAACTTGTGCTTTGGGAGTGTTTTCTACTCCCTTTGCATGAGTCCCAGTGAGCCCTTCAGTTGACAAAATAATTTTGTCACGTGTTTTGCTGCTTTTAAAGTCTCTGCAAAATAAGTCTGTCCAGTTATTTAAGTGTCCTTGGTCCTGAGATCGTGTTCACCTTTTCTTAATTTATCAGTTACATAGTCAATAACTTAACTATGGCTTAAGAAATGCAACATTTAGGCTTTTACTTTTGTATGCTTCTATTTTTAATAGAAAAAACAGGATTTCTGAAAACTTTTAGGCTCTGAAGATGGTCCCTAGACTTTAATAAGCAGTACTTCCAATAAACTTCAAGCTGATGTGAAGGAGATGGATGACTTTCAGTTGATTAAAGCATCCCTTTGTTATTAGGTTATTAAAGATGTCATTTGCCAAGATGAAAGTGCTTTTAAAAGCACTATTTTAACAAGTCCACCCTATTTCTTTTCACAGGCTTGGTCAGTGAGCTTCATCCATGTATCAGCATAAATTGACAGAGTCAAGTGAAATGCATGGCAAGATGTCTGTATTGATTGGCAGACATGGCCTGTGAAGCTATTATGGGCACGCAGTGAATTACCCTTTCAGAAACTGATTGGCATCTTTGCAGCCATAAGCAGCTTGATGAGGGCTAATGTGAGGAGGGAAGAGGTTCCAGCACATGTCCTTGATGATATAGGTATATATCTATTGATTTTGAAATGGGAATGACAATGTCAGTGTGTTGTACGTGTGCTCTGTGTAGCAGATAAAGGAGCCCCATTCTCTAGTGGGAGATACATGTCTCCTCTTCATTTTGTCACTCATTTTCTACAGGTTTCTTATTCAGGTCTGGGAACAAAGTTTGATAGTGAAATTCTTAGGGATGTAAATTCAAGAATCAAAATTTCACTTCTTGTGATAGCAGCTTCAGAAGGTATTGGAATCACGTTCAGAACATAATACTCATCTCATAGTAGAGACATAAACATGCACAGTTTTCTATGAAAAGATGTAGATGCTACAAAATTGAAACCTGCATCTCAATATCAATGAGGTTTGTTTTGAGAAGAGAAGAAAAAATAAGTTAATATAGTTAAGCCTCTTGTTCTGAAATTTTATTAATTTTTTTGTGCTCTGAGACTGCTCCTGGCTCTGAAAATACTTTGCATCTGTTAGAGACTTCAGAAAAAGATCAAATTTAAGCAAAACACCCATGTTTTCAAAATATTATTTCAAATAATATAATTTTCTGGGTTTCTTGCTTTGCAAACTAAAAAAAAAATTCTTAAATCCTTATAAATTAAATAATTAAAGAAAATACTCTAATTCTGTCAAACTAAAAACTAAACCAGGCTTCTTCCCCCCAACACTCTCTGCACCCTTTTTTCTTTATCAAAATAATATATACTAGTTTCTGTAATATCTCACAAAAAATAAAACTGATAAATTACACATTTAACATTATGTAGATATGCTACATGTACTCAGGTAGTAGTCTTTGCCAATGTCCTTCAAAGTGTAGTTAGTTTCTAAACAGTAATTCATTGTCTGAGCGTTATAAGTCTGGCTTGGTGATAGGTACAGATGCAGTTTATTTTCTGTCACCACCCACATGTTTTTCCTGCTTTCCACATTTTTCTGCCACAGGAAGCATGAGCACCTTTGATAAACTGACTGCATTTGTCTATTTAATCATGAATTTCAATAATTATTTTAAAGGACCAAAATTGTTCTGCTCTATACTAAATAAAACTCCACGAAACAAATCCTCCACGGCTACAATAGATTCAGCTCCCCAGTTTTTGTCTGAAGTTCGTTCATTTCTCTTTCAAGTTAGAACTTTGTCTTGGGGAGGAGGATAAAGCAAAGCAAAATAACACCTATATATAAAGAGAATGAAATCCTTAATTAGTAATCAGGAAGAGGAGATTCTTGAAGGAGACATCAATGAAGTATAAATACTATGCAATAATAAATGCACTCAAAAATAACATTGCATAAGCGATGCAAGGAGAAAAGAAAAACATCATTAGGAGATTCATCAAGGAGATTCATGATTGTGTATTTTTTCAAAATATGATGAGAGTAATGTTAACATTTATCCAGAACATTTTTTCTTTTAGTGCCACTTTGAACTGAGTGCAGTACTTCATACATTGTACAAAATAGATCCCATTAACCTTTCTCCCTCTGTAGGAAATCAAAATGATCCCTACTCTTCTCACAACCTCTGCCAAATAACAGTTCTGCCACAGAAGTTTGCATTTCATAGACTTGGCTCTCTTTCAGATGATCGACCCCTAGGAACTTTGCTCAGAGTTTCTAATTCACCTAAGAACTTTCTACCAGAGGCTTTATTGAAAACTGTAAGATCAATACTCAGATGACTCATTTTTCCAGACTCTCGGAATATTGTAACCTTTAAAGAAGCAATGAGACAGATTTTTGATTTTTATAGTAAAGAAAAAGTGCTTTAAACTATTAGGAGATATATTAATATGTAGTGTGAGAAAAATGAGGAAAAGTAATGTACCCAAGAAGCAACTTGCTAGTTGCCAAAAGTTGTTAATGGGATGAACATGGCAGGTCAGAGCATCTTATATTATTCAGTTATACATCTTATATATCTAAGTTGTCTGCATGTCATATTAGTGTCAAACCAGCATCTTCTCATTTTTACGTAGCTCAAATTTGACTTGTGCTATGTTGTTCTGTATTGTAAGTTGGAAATTAGGAAGTCCTGTAACAGCTGGGTTTGGGGGAGTTTGAGTTGTTTTGTTTTGATTTTTACACTAGTAATGAAATCTACCTTGCCACTTCCAGCACTACCATCTCCCACTGTGCACAGTGAAGTCAAGAAGGGAGCATTAGACAGTTGAGATGGCTTCTGTTGTATTTCTTAGAGCAATTTGTTGTTGAGTAAGAATTGCAGAGTAGTCTGGGAGGTCCTGTGGTGTCCTAGTTTCTTATTACTTAAAAAGATAAGATGTCACAAATTGTTTCCAGCTTTAACTATTTTTTCTGGATTTTTTACAGTCTGGAGAACTGAAAATAGTTCTTTCTATTTTAGCTTCCACCCACACGTTGAATCTCCTGCCTCTGTCTTCACAGCACATTGGCTAGTCACTGGCTTTTGAAATGGGAAAGTATTACAATCCTATTGCCCCCAGACTTCCTGCCAGTTTTTGCAAAAGGAAGTTCACAAACATTGTTATATGCTGGGTTTTCCGATGTTCTCCCTTAACATCAAGATTAATTCTGCTGGTAAATGTTTCACATGAAACTGCAAAGGTTGAGATTCTGATTCCAGAATACAAGTTATGGTAACTGGAATTTACCTCTGAGTTATTGCTAGTTTTTAATATGAAGGTGTAGACTTGTTTTCAAAACTTAAAATAAGCTTTTAAAATATATGATTTTACTCCAACATCACCCCACTCCTCAAAAAATCCCACCAACTTTCCCAACACTTAGGGTAAACAAGCAAAACAGTGCTAGCAATTTGTACTTTTATTTTCTTACAGACAAAAAGTAATGACTATCTGCATATAAACAAGTATTGTAAGAGTCTGATTATGATTATTGCTCTTCATTGCTTAACATCTGTCTAAATCTTATTGTTTCTTCCTCCTTCATCTTAATCCATTTATCTCATTTTCATCTTGTATCTTTCTTGTTAAAAAGGTGAGAGACTACAGTGGGAGATTACTTGGTGCTCTGTATGTCAGCATAGTGACCAATATTATAGTACTCAGCCTGGCCGAATGCTAAATTACTTATTAAACCTATGCTCCTAGTAAGTGTCTGAATGTATATTCAGTTGCCAGCTTCCAATTTTTATAGCAAATAAGGAAAAAGTCTCATAGATGACAGCCTCATTCACTATGTGGCCCTAATTCATCTCTTGAGCACTGTCCATCCTACACAAAATGCAATTAAGTAATTAAAAACTGTATCAAAATGTTTACACACACACACGGGGGGGGGGTGTGGGGGGTTACAGGGAATTAA
>JAOXNG010000026.1:12070344-12086678 GCA_028566535.1 Scolopax minor | reverse complement strand
CTTGGAGCAACCTGGTCTGGTGGGAGGTGTCAATGCAGGGCAGGAGGAAGCCCAAGTGCCTGTCTGAAGTGTTTAGAACTGTTTAATATTGCAAGAGTTTAGCCTTGATTGGCAAATACAAATGTTGACATCCTTATGGATGGAAGGTTCTTTAAGAAGTTTCTGAGAGTCAGGGGATGGGGGGGAGGGGTGTTAGAAAAGACTTAACAAGATCCGTAGGTGGTCCGTTTTTGGGGAGGTGACTAGTCAAAATTAGAAATCAACAGTTATTTTTCATAGTGAGGAAAATAGTCTGGAATAAAACAGGGTACCATTGGAACATTTTGAATTCTTCAAGACCTTGCTTATTTCTAAAATATAATCTCAAGGTAAAATATTCATTTTCAAATATATAGAAAATATTGTGTGATGCACCTGAGCAATGTTAAGATTTTCAGGTCCAAATTGATGCATATTCTGAGTTAGTAACCAAACAAACCACAAAATCCCACACCACAAAAGCTCATTTGAAAAAATTTCAATTTGAAAATATTAAGAGCTAGAATTTTTTAGTGGCAAATCACTTTGACTCTTAGAGGAAAATGAAAAAAATATGTTCACAGACTCTTTCTCTCTTGACATCGTTGCTTGACCCTAGCAATCTTTCAAAGCAAAAAGGATGAAATACTGAGCTGAGGCCCTCAGAGATGCAGCTGAGTCTCACAACACAGAAAAGACACAAGCCAAAGCTATCAGTTGTACAGCAGGAGACCAGAATCCCACATACCTGTCTGAGACACTGATACAGCAAGTTTATATCTTCCCGTTTTGGTCAGTAATATTCAATTTAATCAACACAATTTTCTTTCTTTTAAAAAAAAAAATATTTTTTTTTAAATTTCTACATTGTACAGAAAAGATATGTGACGTACATTAGCTGTACCTGGCAACTGAATAAAGTCCTTTTAAGAGGAAGGTAAGTGGGATTTTTCTCATGGAGCACTTTTGTCCCTCAGTGAAACCTGTTGACTGTTCAAGTGTCACCACAAGAACTTTAGGTCTTTATTCCATGGCAGTTAAGCAGTCTTGGGTGGCTTTTTGGCATTTCATGTGTTAAAGAAAGGAGAAACTGTTGCTTCCTTTTGCTTTGATCTAGTCATACTGGTCACACTGCTATTCGTATCATTATTCATAAATTTATGTTTTATTTTCAAATATTTCGATTTATCTGCAGAACCAGAAACTTCAAAGGAGATAATTGCTACCGAGCTAGTCTATCGTTCAGTGTGACACAGAGGGAGATCTACAAAAACACAACTCTGATCCAAACCTCATAGACCTGTGTGCCAAAGCGAATAAACCCTGCCTTAAGCAGCAGAGGATTCCCAGCAGTGTGTTTCATCATGCTTTGTGACAAATAAGGAACTTGGTGGAAGATCCCAACACTGTCCTCCCTCAATGCTTTATCCCTTGTGTTTTTATACTAGAGGACATAAAATGCACTTCAGGTATGAGAGTACTAATTATATGTTTTCACCATGGATCTCATCCGCAGTAACTCCTGCTTCTCATATTTTTCTGTGAAAAGAGCTCCGTAGGTTACCTCTATTTTCACGGTTGCCATATTATGACCCTGATTTTCCCCACTCTGACAAAAGTTGTTCTGGATTAAAATGTCTTTACATACTAATATATCTTAAATACCTGTCCCTCCTGCTGTTAGTGTTCATTTGATAGTGTCCCAATTATGTTTTCAGGCTGATAGCTTTTCCTGTTCTTCTTAAAGCCCTCCTGCATAATGTATCATGAGATCATGCCTAAAAGTGGGTCCCTTTTTTTTTTTTTTTTTGAACGTTACAGTCGTACAAGCTTAGAGATGTCATTATTTCCTAATTATTTCTGTAGAGAGTAAATAATAAATCAGCAGACTTCTAGTGGTACATACATGTTGACATCAAAGTTCCACTGAGTCGACTGGAGCAATGATAAGCCTACGCAGATGACGATCTGTTCCCAGTAATGGAAATATGACAAGCTACAGCAACCTGTCATATGTTCATTTTTCAGTTGCTCTTCAGTTGGAGCAAACATGACTACAAGGAACTTGGGGAGAAAAGTTTCCTTAGGTCAAGTACAGCTATTTATTTGGGTGGGATTCAGTTACCTAAGCAGAGATATGTGGTGAGTGACATTGTAAGTACCCTAGAGTGTCCAAAACATCCATGTCAGTCTGGCCAAACTGTCATAGGCTGACAAAGAACCTGCATTCTTGTAGTAGAAGACAGTCTAGAATATTTAAAACAATAATAAATGTTTCCCAGTTTTATATAAAATATAAAAGTTAATACAAAAAAACTTCATTCCATTCTCAGAATTTTTTTCTACAGTTTCTCTATTTTCATAAGCATTCTGTTGCTCTCTGCACAAAATCAAAGTGATACGTTTAACTAACAAAGAGAACATCAAACCCAACACCCTGTATAGGGTGTTCAAGACTCCAGGAATTTAAGAATCAAAGATATTTCTTCTTTGTAAACAACAGACATCAGTGATATCAGAGGTATGATTTTTTACCTATTACTTACTTACAGGATTAGTCTTTGACACATCAACAGACATCTACAGATATTTAATTCTTTTACATGAATCTGAATATAGTTGTCTTGTTTAGTATCTCTATCATTATGCTTGGGGTTTTTTACTATGAGCAGTGTTGTTTTGTAAAAACATAGTAGTTGATGCTATAAAAACTGCCCACAGTAATGTCTTTCATCCTGGTTTTTGTTTGTTTATTTGTTTTTAAACTGATATTTTAAAGAGAAATTGTTTTGGACCAAAAGCTTGAATTTCTTAAACTTTCAGATCTTGTTAAAAATTAAGTTCTAAATTCTCTTAATGAAAAAATATGTTCTGTCCTATATATTTGTTTCTTAATATAAAGAAAAATGAATGTTTCTGTTGACTGCACCAGACATAGTCTGAACAAGGCACCAGATGTGTCTTGATTTTCATATGTCATTTTGTACTTTCATATATCACTTTGTACTTTCCAATATTATTTGTGCCTTCAAATATATTCTGTGTGTTTTGGCAGCTAAAGGTTCAAGGTCATTCTGAAATTCTGCTTTTCTTTTCTGCGTAGCACAGAATTTATGTAAGGAATAGTTCTCTCTTAGTAATTACAGTCATTTATTTTCAACATTTCTGTCTTGTAAATCCTAATTTTTTTTTTTTTTTTTTTTTAAAAAGAAGAGAACCAGAAACAGTGTGTTACAAATACAGCTTGATTCTGTATATGTGTATGAGATGGGAGCTGTATGTGTGCCTGGATTTTAAATCTGTGACTGCCCTACTTAATAAGGTAATTTGGGGAAGGATTGTCTCTTACTAATGGTTTGTGGTAGCCTAGCACAATGTCCTGGACTGTGGCTCAGCTATGAAGATGCTACTGCAATACAAATAAGTGATAATAACAATGTTCTAAAGCTACTGGTCTTGCTGAACTTAACCTATAACATCCCATTTCTTTAGACACAAGGCCAAGCTCTTGTGCACTAAATCAATTCTTCTTCTCATTTGAACCTTCTTAAAATTCTACATGCAGATTGCCAGTTAAGTCATTACAAGGACATATTCCAGAGTTTTAGGCATTTGAAGGAACACAAGGGAATAAGGTGAAGTTTGGTACTTGCATTGATATATTTTTATTTACTGATCTTCTGTTTAGTGCACTTAATTTATGTCAGATAAATCACTTGAATTCTCTTCAAAGATCAAGTGAGGAAAATGTCATAGCATTAAGCATAAGTATCCATTTTTTCCTAAAGGTCTTGTTGTCCCTAGGTACATGCATGTAGAAGGTTCTTTGAGACAGTCATCTTTTATTTTTAACTCTCATTCTCTGGTTTTTACAATATTACAACTTTGTTTATATTTGGAGTCAATTTCATAAATGAAGATTAGCTACTTGTTTAAAATACAGATAACTGAGATTAGCAGTTGAAAAAGAGGTATTTGTATTTCTGCAGCTGAAAATGTAGATTATTTTCTCCCTATTATGATGACTGAAGTCACCAGGTGGTGCTATTACATAGTATTGCAAGATGTTCTTTTGTAATTTATTTGGGTGTTTTGTTTTGTTTTTGTGTTAGTTTGGGGTTTGGTTGTGGATTTTTTGTGGTCTTGTTTTTTGTGTTCTCCCCCCTTCCCCCCAGAAATACTGTTTAATCTACTGTATAATTATTTACAATTGAAAGACGTTATAGAAGCACATTGACCAGCGGCTTTTAGTTTGGGAGTAGAAGGACTTTGTGGGAGGTGGACATTGGTGGCTAAGATTGCCTTCCTTTAAAAAATATTTTAATTTATTTTTAAAAATAATAAAAAAATTTAAAACAATAATTTGTTCCCAGTCTGCAATAACACATAAATTGATACAACATGCAGCATGGTTTTTGTGGCCCCTTGGACCACAAGGAAAGCAAAATAAAACTTGACTGTAGGTCAACAATTGTGTTAGAAAGAGAAAGCAGATATTGGACAGACAACTATACTATTCTTTGCATGGAGAATAATATCATGACTTCAGGGATTTTTTTTTATCCCTTTAAGAAAAAGTTTTCATTATTAGTTTACTTTTTATATTGGATTACATTACAGAGAATAACCATGAGAGTAACTATTCATTCAGATGACATTGATTTAGATTTTTATCAGCAAAACCAGTTGAAATCCTACAAATGTAAGTTGAGGGGAAAAAAAAAAAAAAGGAAAAAGAAAGGTAAATAGTCATTATCTGCCTGTCCATGCTGAAGCATAATAGAGTGATAAAGAAAAATATCTTAATGGGAAGGTAGCTGTCTGGAGTTTAAGAGAGTAATGATTCAATCCCCTTCAAAAGATTCAGCAATTTTAACATAAAAAAATCTTGTTAGTGACTGAGATAAGAATCTTCTGTCACCCTATACATGGAATGTGGATGGTGCTATTTACCTCACCTCATTATCATTTTAAGGAATAGCAAAGATAGTAATAGGAATCTGATTGGGGGGAAAAAGGTTTTCCTGGAAACTACTGATATCTATTTCTGTAGTTCACAGAGGCATGTGATTTCTTTTTTTTCCAGGTTAGGCTTTATTTTTGAAAAAGTTTCTGGTGATGGTTTCCTTGCTTTGCTGAGGTTTAACTGCTACATATATCTAAGTTGAATGCAGTGTCTTTTAAGAATACCCAAAGTTAATAATGATCAACTTGTTGACCACAAGTTTTTAAGTAATTTTTGTAGTGGTTAATGTTTTTGTTCTTGATGCCTTTGGTAGGAATGATAAAAGTAGCTTACTTATGTCAAAGTCTTTTCATAGAGGATATCTAAACTAAATTTGAAATATCATTGAGCTAAGATTTAGAAATATACACTTTGCTTTAAATATAATTTCAAAATGTCTTAAAATTATTCTAGATATGTAAAAATTGCCTGTGTCAGAAAGAATAAGAACTTACATTTTCCATCTTTCAGGGTGATTGTTCTGTGGTCTTTTTATTAAATGGTTACAATAAAGCTTTACAGTTAATGCAATTTAGGACCTGTCTATTTTGGATAGACTGGGATAGTAGTCCAATGCAAAAGTTGTTCTTAGGAGAAATTACTTTTTTTAAAAAAACTTTGTCTAACCTATTAAACAATTCTCATAAAGAAATAAAAAGTCATTACTGACTGTAACAGTTTAATATTATCTTCATGTATGTAGTGCTGAAGAAAATAATTCATTAATTACACTAGATTATTCTCACTAAATGTACTTTTAAGGGTTCACATCATTTCACTAACCATAGAGATTCTGTGATTCATCCAACATCATACAATCAAACCAATAGAAACATATAAACAGACTACTCAAGGTACAGAAATAAGTAGGAAAGACAGATTTCAATGAGATCAAATCTTCACCATTTTGTTGTTTTCATTTCCTCTTCAACAGTTTCTTCTACCTGAGCATTTCTTGCTATTACTTTCATCTCTATATGGCCTTCCATTCAGCTCTAATTCTTTAATATGAGGGACTTGAAAATGGACTTATGGTTGCAGTGCTTAGAACTTCTTGGAAGATACAAGAAGCAGCACAGTTATTAATAATATTTTATCTAACGTTGATTTTACAGTACTGTTATTCTGATGTTGTCATTAGATTTTCCATTTACATCATGAGAACTGAGTCAGGTTCTCTGAATCGTAGAGAATGTTTCCCTTTTGATGATTAAGTCTTTGCTTTTTTTCTGAAACTAGCACATCGCTGGTTTTCAAAATGGCAACCTTTATTTTGAACCAAACTCCTGAGTTTTATGCAACATTTTGTTCTAAACCTTGATGATGTATGACTCATACAAAATCCTACAAGGATTTTAATGGGGAGGAGGTTGGCAAACTGAAAACGTATCACAGAAAAAAAGGGATACTTACTGAATAAAAGAGTTACATTTACACATGCTCTTTAGCTGTCTGAGCACAGAAAACACAGGTACAATTATAAACGTTCACAGAGTTGATTCTTTATTTTAATCTCTAGATAAATACACACTTCAATATGTCACAAATAAGTTTGTCGTTCTAAGAATATCTGGGACATCTCTCTTGTTGAGGTACTCCAAATCTTTGGGATTTAAGAAAAAAATGGTTCAATTAGAGAATAAGAGTAGAGTAGAATAGAGTAAGAATAGAGTAAATCATGCATCACTTGAAATCTCTCTCTGTCCTAATAGAACAAAAGAGGTCTTAAAATGAAGGACTTGAACTGATTTGGGGTTTAAGGGGCATCTAGAAGATATGCCATCATCTAGAAGAAGGGAAGTAAAAACACCAGAACAAGAATTTGAAAGAAGACTTGTATTGTCATTTGTGATATACAAGATTTCCTCCTGAAGTGAAAGTTTTAACTGTGTACAGAATAGGAGATTAATAGCAAGGTTAAGAGAAGATTCCAACTGAAAGGTGTGAAAATTTTGGTAGCAGTGAGGACAAATAAGAGCACAAGGTGATGTCACAGGAACTAAAATATATTTATGCTTAGCCCTTACAGGAAGGAATTTAAATTTACATGTGGTGAAGTGTATTATCTCTAGTATATTAATTCTGTTCTCATATTAAAAAATTCCTGCCCTTTATGAAGTCACAAAATAGATTGTGTTTTGTTCTTGAGATATTCCATCTCAGTATTTTTTTTTAACAAATTCTTCCCCAACTTCCTCACCGATTTGTCATGCAAATTTTTCCGAACTCAGTTGTCTGTATGAAACTTGTCCTTAAAAGGACATCCAAATAGGAATACCAAAATAAGATAAATACCATCTCTAATTATTTTCTATATATAAAGAATGTAATTTCTCTAATGATTCTAGAGCTACTATAAAAATTTTCAGGAAAACAGAAATAAGCCAGTAGGGCATGTAAAATAAAAGATAAAAACTTGAGATTAATACTGCTTGTGAAATCACCAAATATATCAAGATATTTACTTTTCTTTTTGGATGACATATGGAAAGTAAATGTCTTTTACTTGTTACAAACCAGACTTGTTTAATTCCAAAGTACCTGGACTACTCTTACTCTTCTGTAATTTCTATTTCTCCCTTCGATTTTTAACATCCCAGATGAATCTCCCAGTTCCTGAACTTATTTTTTTTTTTTTTTGCTTATGATTGAGTCTCACTTCTAGAATGAGCTCCGTATTTTGTCAGCCCACTTTTCTGAGACATCTCATCTGCTGTAGTTCCCATTTACAAGGTAGGGATGTCAGAAAGTAGCTGAATAGCTGAATTCTGAATGCTCCAGATTTCTCTTTCCTGATTAGTGTTTTGTCTATCCTTTCTCACAATGCTTGCAAAGGTAAGCAAAATTCTCTTTTGTAAGAGAAATGGGTAAAAAGAAGAAAGCATTTTGAATTATATTTTCTTAACATGTAAATGGAAATTAGAGCGCATATGCATAATTGAATTTAACAATACATTTTAGCATAATGTAACATGTTAATAATGCAATTTATATCTGAAAATGTCAAAATAGATTTTTAATTCTGAATTACATCTTTACAGTTTTAATTTTATGTGTATTTAATCTCCTCTATGGGTTCAAACCCAACATTTCACTGATTAAAAACTACAGCATGTCTGTGCATTTCTTTGGATTAAATAAAGTGGGGATTTTTTTTTGTGAGAAATAGTCATATTAAGATTAATTAAAAACATGTTTAATATTGATCTTAGATCACTATTTTAGAAGAAAAATGCTGTATTATTTGCGTATTGAATCAGAATTTTGTTCAGTATAAATTTCAGTCTGTATTATAAATTAGTCTGTATTATTAAATAGCAAGAACTAAGGAATTGTTAGATAAAATTTAAGAAAGAGAATTCATAATGGCTTATGTTTATCAAAAGATAAAAAGCAAAGAACTTAATAAACTTAATATACTTATCACTAAGTAAGTTATGTATTATAACGTTTCTAAGCTAGAGAAGGAAAAACTAAACAATAAATATTAAATGACAACCTATTAAAAAAAGGGGGGGGACTCTTTAGAGTAGTAATGATAACAAAGCAGATGACAAATGACAGTATGCATGTTAATGAACACCAATAAATTTATTTTCCTGAATCTACTTTGAAGGACATCACATCAAGACTGTCTCGCAGAACAAATGACTATCACCTGACAGTAGTCCTTTCTCTGGAGGGAATTCATATCTAAAACAGCAGAAGTATTTGTGAAAAACAAAAGAATTTACCATGTGAATCAAAATTAGGTAAGAAGAAAAACTCAGATGAGATGAAATTGCTTTCAATGAAAACAGGAAAAAAAATAAAGCTGGGGATAAGAGACATATCTTGAAATTCACAAAGGAAGAAAAGTTTGAGTTTTCTCTCAGTTTATACTCTTACTTTTTCAAGGTTGAAGATAGATCTAGCCTATTTGTGTTGGTTCTGTGACATTAAAGCAATATGAAAATATATTTTTCCTTATATTTTTTCCTTTTTTTTTTTATTGTATTCTTTTTTTAAAGTCCTAAAGAGAAACTTTTTAAAGTAATGAAAAGATACAGAATTGCCAGTGTTTAGGTACATGTTGCTCTTTACCTATGCCCAGTTCCATGGACTGCAAAAGAAAACCTGTGTTTTAAATCCAACACTCATGTAAATAACTGGTATCAATGATTTAATCTTGTCTGTGTTGTCCATTAATGGAAGATTCACTCAGAATATGGATTTTTTTTTTTAAATAAGTAAACGTACTACTACCATTACATGTCAGTCTTGTGTTGACATGTGCAGCGAACATATAAGTACTGACAACATCTAGGAACGAATTGCTGCTGTACAATACTGTACTGTATTTGGTGCTATTTACAGTTCTTGCAGTCCATGACCATGCTGGAAAACCCTGGCATGCAGCTTCAATTATTCCTTTCCTCTGATGCAGTAGGTGCTATTAATCTTCTACTCAGCTGCCTCAGATAAGGAGACAGATCCCATAGTCTAAAACCTAAAAGGAGTTCTGTGGGCTGCTTCAGCAGGTGTAGAGAGGTAATTAGGAATTCAGGACCAAATCTGAAATATCTGTAGAAAAAATTGTTTAGGGATGTTGAGTAGGATCGCACACTCCTATGAATGCAGTCGTCATATATTAAGTTAAATAATTGCAACATAATTTTGTGTTTGCAATGGTTTACTAGAATATCCACTTGTTACTTTGTCTTGCCTTCATGCATATTTGAAATGTGAAGATTTTTGGAGAAATGAGGTTTGGGGTTTTTCCTTCTCTCTTTTCAAGTAGGGGTGGTCTGTGTTTTTATGTAAATCATAATGTGATGGGTGAAACAAGAGGTGTTCGATTCATAATTGCCCCAGTGAAAATAATTTATCATCTGGGCACAACTCCCACTAGGAAGCTCAGAATATTTACAGTATTTGTTATCATATTGGAAGAAAAATCTTACAAAATATATAGATAACTCTGCTACATTCAGGTTTGCCTGGATACAGCCTGTATTCTGAGCATTTAATTTTTCTGTTATATATGTTGACAAATATATAGGTCACATTTTTAAAAATTATTTTAGGAGCCTTAAGACAAGGTTTCGGTTGACTTCTATGAACTGGGAGAAGGATTAAGCTTTAACTCCTTCAGACTTGCTCTCTAACCCTGACTTTTATGGTAATCAACAAAGAAAATAAAATTTTTGAGGTATCTTTTGACCCTAGAGCCAAGTTTGAATAATTAATTATGCTATGATATATTTACAGGTTTCTGTAAACAAGATGGAGCTTAACAGAGGAAATGGAGAGGAAAGGACTGTATTTCTGCCTTAAAGAATGTAGGCATTCATCTGGACTGACAATATAGAGATTGAGATCTATTCCCTTGAGTTACTGGAAGTTAATGAGTAGAGCTGGCTTCTCAGTTTACAAATCTAGATCCAAACTCTTTTCTCCAAATAAATGGTAAGAGGAAGATTGGGGAAAAGAACATCTTACAGAAAAAAGCTTCCCACTGAGGTATTCAAAAGTCACATCTATCTACGAGTTTCATCAATGTTGTGCTAACTGAGGATAATCAGTTTTGGTTTCAAGAAGGCTGGCATCTGGTTTACTTAAAGGCAGCCAGAATATGCTCATGTTTGCCAACTAGACTCTATATATCCATATTAGACATCTTGAAATCATTAGCCTATATAATTATAACTATCGCAATTGTAGCTTTTCTGCATCGTTAGTGAGCTTGTTGAGTCAGTACTCCTGAATTGCTTTTGGTATCAGTGGTGATGCATTAATCCTTTGCAAAGACCTGCGTCTGGAATGGAAAGCACTTAAATATCTTGTTTAAATCTTTATTTTGAACCCCTAAGCAAGATTTACATAGTGCAGAACTCCATACTGGCATCCTGAATGTGTGTGAACTTCATAGCATGTGTTTGATTTTGGCACTTAGTCTGAAGGTATACACTGGAAGAACTGACTTGCATTTTGTGGTCCCGAAGGGATGCTAAGTGTTAACGCTCTCCGCTATCTTCATGAGGCTTCAAAGTGCTCAGTAACTTCAGGATTATGCTGTTAACGTGAACTCTACAGGGATAGATTATGCATTCATAACCAGTTAAGATTTTGTGTACTCTGTGTGTGCTTCCTTTTAGGAAATATTTGCTTATACTTTGCTACCAAATATAAATATATAAGCAAAAGTTGCAAAAAAAATCCCCACAGATAAAACTTTAAGGTCCTGTTGTCATAGACACATTCTTTGTAAGATTAGAAAGCATTTTTTCTCTGTTAATTCTCATTTATATTGGCTGAATTCTCAGGATAATTTGCATGCTATATTGCGATTATTCCACTAGGAATTGCTTTGATCGTAAAATTTAAAATTAATGTATTTATTCAGGTCAGAAAGAGAATCAGCAAACTCCAAAATGTATGCTGATAAAAATTGTTTCTAATTTAATTAGAGCTGTATAAACTAAAAATATCTATATTGATATGTGCATACATTGAGATGTGCTTTGGTATAGTTATGGGTGATTTTCTTTTAACTTATTTTAGTCTTTAAACTCTTCTAAAGTCACATTAAGATATGAATGCTGAGAAACTAGATTGACCATCTAGAAAGTAGAGATCTAGAAAGAGAATGCATGTATATTTTTTAATTTATTTTTATTTATTTACTAGTTTCCAAGATATCATGAAAATATTGCTGTTCTGTATAGCAATAAGGTCTCGCACAAGGTGTGGCTGAAGAAGTGAAAATGACCTTACCTCACAGGATAATGAGGTATCATAAATAAGATGTGTTTTGAAACATCAAAGAAAATTATGACTTCCACAAAACCTGGGCAACACTTTAATTCAAGATTTGCTATGTGATTTGTTTTATTATACTTTATTTCATAAGAGAAAAAAAAAAAAAGACAGCAGAAAAAAAAATGTTGTTTTGCTAATGTAAGTGGGTTTTCTTATATCTGTACCAACTTTCTATTTCTTTTCCTGTAATTTTAAATTGGTGTGGAAATTATATAACAAAATAACACTATACATGTATACTTAGTTATATTTAACTTATAGCACTTCTTTGTTAAGCCATTATTTTAACATTTTTTGATTTTCTAGTCCTTTGAATCTGCGACCTCACAACTTCTTATAATGTATTAGTAGTAAAAACATACTAGGTTGTTATGTCATGTGGTTGAGAAATACTGATGTGATCACAATCAATTAATACTTTTTACCAACACAGTGAAGATCCTGAGGTTTACACACCTGGTGTCCCCTCTTCCTTCTGAAAGGTCATGGATATTTGCCATCTGCCTTCTGGCCACTCAAGCCTGATATCTTGATTTCATCTTTGACTTGTCTTATGCTTTGATCTGTCTGTATGAACCTTGCTGATTTCTTTTACGTTGACATCTAAAGATGGGATATTTCTTCCTTGCTCATGCTTGCAAATTCGCAGCTAAACCCTGATCATCTTGTGTCGTCACTGGTGTAATTTCCTTCTTAGACTTGGTGGTTTTGATCTCTCTCTCTCTGACCCAAAAAAGGTGCTGCTAGAATTAGCTTTCTGGATTGTTTCTCTCTTTCTTCTTCTATTGCTCCTTCTCTTTCAACTGCTTCTGTGCTAGTTTCTTGTCAAGTATTCATAGCCCTGCAAACTTGCTTTTACTTGATCTCTGTTCAAATGTTTAACTTTTCCATTATAAGGTAGTCACATTTCTGTCAGCAATGCTCCATCACAACCAATTCTCTATGTTCGGAAAAGCATGTTTGAAATTCCTCTGACTCCACACAGAATCATGGCTGTCCATCCATCAGCTTATCCTTTCATGTGCCCAAATGTGATGCTATTTCTGTCATTGTCCTGCCATACTGTAAGCTAATAATGACTAGGCAGGAGTAAGGTTGATTCACCATTCTTGCAGTCTTTTGCCTCTGTACCTACAAATGGCCCTCTAATTCCATTCATCTATCATATGATAAAAGCAGGAGCATTTAGCATATTTTATACACTTCCCTGTGAAACACAGCTCAATATATTTGGCCTCAATTCTCGTAACTTCTTTGGAAGAGCTGGGTTTGAGCCCTTTATATAAATCCACATTTGGGAAGCAGTGAATTTACATATACATCCATAAGGGATCTCAAAGTATACTTCTTAAAGTTGGGATACTAACTATGATTATCTAACATTTCTCAATTATTATATTTTTAAATTTTTTTTTATTTTTACATAGCAAAATGAAATAGAAATGCGGTCTGGGCCTGGACAAAAAATTTCAAAAGAAAATATTTCGGGGACATCTCAATTTCAAAATACGTTTATGAGGTGAAGGATTCTAATGTTCAGTTTCAAAGTTGTGGAAATATTTTCTTTCAGTGTTGCTCTTTGAGATACTTTGTTTTTATTGACTATATGCTAATACATATGTGGTATCTTACTGTCCAAACTTACGTCTTCAAAACATTAATTTATGTATTTTTATATAAAACATTTATTATAATGTAGAAAGTACAAGGGAATTTTTTTATGTTATCACAGTGATGAATTACATTTTTCTATTCCCACCCCTCAAAATTCTAATTTTTTAAAGAATAATAGACTTTGTCTCTTGTAACTTGTTTTTTGTTAATCCTAGAATTTTCTGGAGAGCAGAAATTCCTACTGCTCTTCCAGTCCTGTTGGTTCATGTTTTCTTTCTTCATATATGCAAGCTGATTATTTCTGAAAAAAAAAAAAAAAATTTATTCTACAAGGGGTTGGAGTTTTTTTGCCATTGCTCAACCCTACACAAATATTGGTGTATGTACCACATTCATGTGTGTCATCTTGAATTTCCAAGAATTCGGAGTTCTGAGAAATTTCTGTGTAACTATGTGCAAGGTGGTGAACACAAAAAGGGCAGAAATTGTTTATTAGTACCAAATATATTGAGGTCTTTTTGTCTTTTTGATAGAATTCAGCACAAGCTTGGCAGTAATTATTAAACAGCATTGAGTAAGTACTAGTGAAGGAAAAAAAAATAAATTAACATATTCTACAAATTTAATTAAAGAAACTCTTGTAAGAACGTGGAGTCCATAATAAAACATGCCTGAATGTAGTATCAGTTTAAAATTCTATAACTACATGCACGGACGTGTTTGTTGTAATGCTTTTTGTCAGCAGTTCCCATGAAAAAGAATAGGGGCAGGCAGATAGATGGTATGGGTCTGCATCCAGGTCAGTGTAGCATCATTTTCTCATACTGGATGGGTGATTTATTAACAGAAAACAACTTTGCAATGCTCTTGCATAACATTTACCTTCAGACTATGAGGCTTCCCTTTGTCAATAGTTTTTGGTGTTATTATCTCTGACAGAACAATAACAGATGATTGGCAAGAAAAAAAGCCAGCATAGTGTTTCTTGTAGAGAGGAAATGGCTCCTATTGAATGTAAGTGTTTTTATTTGATGCCCTATTCCCCAGACAGCAAAATAAATATTTTAAAAGTTTGTACTGCATTCCTACTCCCTGGGCAGTTATGCCTTACAGAAAAATGGGGGGGGTCTTTTCTTGGTGGTTGTTGTTGGTTTGTTTTTTTTTTGTTTGGTTGGTTAGGATATTTTTCTCTCATCATTTTGTTACTGTAGAATTACTTGGTCTCTGTTTAAAGCCTACTGCTTTAACTGCAATGTTTTTTTCCATTCTTTATAAATAAGGTCTGCTCTGGTAGATTTTTCTTTTGCTGCTTTTTACTGTGAAGAGACAGCTACGTATAGTTTTACTAGCCTACAGCAAACCTTTTAGTGTTTCTTAAGCATATGAAATTGAAGATAAAAAATAAAGGAAAGAATGTCTGATTTTATAAAAGTTAACAGACTTCCTTGAGTTCCTAGATGCTCAATGAATAAAAGTAGAAATGTGAATCTACATAAATCTGAGGGGCAATTACGGGAGAAAAAAAAAGATCATATTTGTATTGTATTCCTTTACTGTCATGAGTAAGATGTTAGAAATGTAAATCCTATGTGTGTTATACTATCCAGGGAGGAGGTGAAAATTCTTCAAACAAATAAGAGGTATAATCTTTTGGAGCCATACTAAAACCCAATGAGCAAAATCCAAATCTATAGGAAGATATTTGAGATGTTAAACTGTTGCAGAGTTCTAAGGTAAAGTCAGTGAGTACAGAAATTTTTTAGAGGAAATTAAAGTTGTGGCTCTTAGTTATTACAATAAAGACTTTCATTAGTGTTTCTGGATAATTTTAAAAGATAATTTTCCCCTTTTCAGCGTTGTTTCATTTTACATGTGAAAGAATTGCCCTAACACAGAAATTCCTTTTTTATTCCCTTATTAACTGAGTAGAGTTAACAAATGCTTATAATATACTTCTCAGCTGGCCTCATGACAATGCTGACACTGGGAATTTAGAGAAGCCAGGAAAATGTCTAAACATGCTTAGCTTTAAAAAGTAAAATTATATGGATAAATAAAAAAGGCAAAACCCCACCCTCAAAAGAAAGTGGTCAGCAAACATGTATTCTTATATCAGCCTGACTTTGATAGGCAAATAGTTTTTAATTTTTCTTTCAAAATATGAATACTGCTCTCTTATAGAAAAGAAGAAATATTTTGTTACCTCCACAAGTTATCTAGAAGTATATTTTTTTGCAGTATGTTTCTTAATATTATAGTTTTAATACATTTATTTTTCTTCTAAAGACCAAAGGAGCAAGAAACTTTTCCGTCTTGACAAGTGGAAGAAGCTGACATGACAAGTCAGAAGTTTCTATTCCCATTTGACAATAAGTATAGACACTAGAAGAATTTTTATTCTGTTTTAAACACTGTTAAAAATAGATTCGTTAATAGCCTATGGAAGTTTCTTTTTCATTATATTTGGTTGACATTGACAACAACAAATGCAACAAGTGAGATAATGAGACAGTCTTTGCCATTTGCAGTACAATGGAATTAAAAGCTGAATTAGGAATCTTTTCAGCTTTCATAGTAGAACAATTTGTACTTTGTAACTTATTCAGTGACTTTCCCAATAACTTCTGGTGACTTAATTTAAATAAGAACACAATGATATCTTCAAGTTCTTAAGTTCATACTTTGGAAGTTATATGTGTAAATATCCAGCCAAGTTCTAACAAGAAAAGTCAACTTTTTCCATGCAGAAGGGTAATTGATCTGCAGGCCTTTTCTCAAGAAGCTAGGCGTGGGGAATATATACGCTCTCTGCCATCATGATCTGACTACTGCTCACAGGTAAGAGATGATCCTGAACTACCAAGACTCTTCTGCTTATTGTGTCACAGTCACACGG
>JAOXNG010000026.1:12044926-12066913 GCA_028566535.1 Scolopax minor | reverse complement strand
CTCCAGGCTGAACAACCCCAGCTCCCTCAGCCTGTCCTCGGAGCAGAGGGGCTCCAACCCCCTAATCATTTTTGTGGTCCTCCTCTGGACCTGTTCCATCAGGTCCATGTCCTTCTTCTTTTGAGGGCTCCAGACCTGCACACAGTGCTCCAGGTGAGGTCTCACGAGAGCAAAGTGACAGAATAACTTCTCTGGACCTGCTGGCAACACTTCTTTTGATGCAGCCCAGGCCTTCTGGGCCGCAAGTGCCCACTGCCTGCTCATGTCCAATTTCTTGTCCATCAGCCTTTGTCAGAGACATCATTTGTCTCTGAATTATGGACTCAGTATAGGTTCTGATACATAATCTCAGCCCTTTATGAATTCAGTGAAGTGGTAGTATGCAGTCAAATGAAAGAAGTTAATGCATGCCGAGCCGTGAGGTATAGGCCCATGAGTTTTAGGAAACTTTTTCTTCCTGTGTTTGATATTTACATAGTATTTTTATGAAGAACATTAGTTACCACACAGCAGTTGTAAATAATTGAAAGTTAGATTTAAAGTACAGCTGAAAGTTTGTTCTGGTATAAAAATTATATCAGTTGTGACCTTGGTTAAGGCTTATTGAACATAATTTCTGCTGCAACTAGGTTACCAGCTCTATGGCACATCATAGTGCGTGCTACAAGGGAAGAGATCTTCAGGGTTTTTAATACTGCTGAGGTATCCAGCAGTATGTCCACTGTGACTGAAGAGTTATATTGGCAGTAAGACCTGCGACCTATATGTTACCTTAAAATAAATCTTGATGTTCGCAGACAACAGATATTATATTTCTGATTTTTTTTTAGATTAAAGATTGACCTTTTGTGTCAATCTTTAATTGTGCTTTTGTGTTTATAAATTCTATGAGAAAAACCCAAATTTTAAAAATATACTACTAATCTTGAAGATCTATTTAATGTAAATTGCAATGGCTCTAGTTTTTAATTTTCACAATATGACTTTTATTTTCCAAATTGATAATTTTAGTTAATCAGCTTTGGCTAAATGGTTCTGTTGCTATGAATAGGTTTTAAGCTCCTCTTTGAACCTTAGTGGAAAAAAGGGGAAATTTTTGAGTCAGGCTTATTTTTATGACTTCCTAAAATAAATAAATTAAAGAAAAAGTTTTCATCTTTGCACCTTAGTACTTTTTAAAATAAGTCTGCTGATATGAAAATTAGATGCTAAATATTACTTTTGGTTTTGTATTTCCTATTGCTGCTAGTGCCTAAGTAATGTGAAAGATTCATTTTTAGTACCTTTCAACACATAATACTTTTTTTTTTATTATTTTTGATTGCAGTGTCACAAGTGGAAGCAAACATAAAAGAAGAAATCAGTGAATATCTTTTCAAATGAGATGAAATCACACAGGTCCCACAACTTCACAATGTGTAAGCGTTAATCTCATAACTCCAGGATATTTATTAATGGAATCTTGGTTGAAGAGTTGTAGTAGTTTTCCCAAATGTTCATTGACAGCAAGAAAAGAGAAAGATTTATAGATTTTGTGTTCTAGCCTCCACTTTGGAAAGGATTAACTAATGTATGTAGTCCTCTTATTTCATCAAGAAGCAGTCTAATTGAGAGTGTTTTAATTATTCAGCTTCCAGTTCAGTTTCTATAATGATCTGTCGGAATAACTTCAAGAAATATCCTTTCGCAGGTTTGTTTAGGTAAGTGAAGATGAGATTTTTAAATTTATAGAGCAGAACAATGATAGTTATATAAAATGATAATTCCTTGCAATCCTCAACCTGTTCATGTTTTATAAAGTTTATTTTCCTGTTGTAACATTGTATGTCTGAACTGAAGCACAAAGGTGCTACTGTTTTGATAACATAAATCAAGGTGATCTTGTAGGTAAGAGATGATTTCAAGTTTGCTGTACTTCATTAAGCTAGTGCTCTCATACTGTCACTATTTAATCATTTTCCCTATCCAGTTAGAGTATTTTCATGTTTGCTTTTCTTTTCCTTACTTGTCTTAATTCAAAGCTTTTTCATCACTCGATATATCAAGATTTATCATTTTGCACCAAAGAATAATTGTATCATTGCAACAATTTTAAATAGTTCTGTCATAGCTTCTTAATGTTATTAATTAGCATGACTGTAACGTCCCTCTGTCATAAAACCACTCAGTATAATCTCCTAATCTAGAAATTAATGTTTAAGGGTAACTGAAGAATTATTTATTCTCTGTTCTTCAAGGCTAGAAGTCTAATGATCTTATCTACTTGCTCCTTAAATACAAGCAGTGCATCTTGGAAGCATGCCCTTATTGCATACTAATTATGTGCTTTTTGCAGCATGGCATGCATCTATGAGAGATATTTCATTTTAGAATGATTCATGTAATATGCAATTAAATATCCACATAATAATTTTATATTGGCACTAAATTAATATGTATATTAGGTAGCATTGAGCTGTTACTGATATTTAGATTACTTGCTATCTGAAAACCCTTCCCTTAAAGTCTGACAACATGGAGTGGATTTTCACAGTTCCTTAAATCTGGTGATTTCTTTTGTTATAGCGATATTATTAATTGATGAAAGCTGTCCTGTGGAGGAAAAAAAGTGTGTGGGGTGTGTTTTTATGGGGAATATTCATTTTCGAATGTTACTTGTTTCACTAAATTGCTATAGGTCTCTTGTCCGCTTCCAGATGAAAATACAAGAAAGCTGGAAAGTTTCCCCAGAAAGGTCTGTGGCCAAACCTTGTGTTAATGTAAATTGTAGCTATGTTGATTCAGTAATATTCTTAGAGTGAAGTTAACAGATTTTTAACTATCCTTGTATGACTTACCATAAGCAATTGGCTTGTTGTGATGGAAGAGGCAAGGTAACATGGCATCTCAACTGTGCCATGAAGAGAGATCTACAGGAGACAGACAGGTTGTGCAGAAATGTAGCCAAAACTGGGGAATCCATTTCCCTAAATGCAGCTCCCAGCTCTCTTCACCTTGCCATGCCAGGAAAAATCTGGCAGCAACACTGAGTCCTTGCCTTGTTGTCTGTGCTCTTGGTAGGACAGCTGTGCCATGTGGCTCGTGAGATGGTGATTGCAGTCTCCGTGTGGGCTCTGACTACTGCTCTATGAAAGATTAACATCTCCGAGATCTGTGTCTGATACATAAATTATTCGCGGGACCATGTCACATAAAGGTATGACTAAGCTCATCTTACAGTGTTGACTTCAGTTCCTCCTTCTTTTACAAGAGGACTGTTGATGGTTACATACTGAGAAAGGGGCAAGTATTAGCACAGGATCATCTTTCCTCTCCATTAAGTTTATGCACTTTGGCTTTGCTTTACAATGCACAGCATGGTGGAACAGAGACTCCTATAGAGAGTGCTGTTACTCTTGCACAGCCTATACTGCTGATTCGGTTAAACATGTTCGCATAAATTCTTGGAAGTTGTTTACTGCCATGGACTTCGCTAAAAAAAGTTTCAGACAAAAAAGTGATAATTCAGCACAGATTTCTCTGTTTAGCTCATGAAAAGGTCCTGAGTTGAAAAGATACCTTTTAAAACAGTGAATTTGAAATTAAGCTAACGTTCTGTCCAAGGTGTATTCTACTAAAAGAAGGCAAAAGAACCGTAATGAATTAAAGTTAGAATGTCTATACTGATTTCTGTGTTCCTAATATCTTTCATTTTGTCATGCATTAATGGCTTTTGCATTTCTGTATTTAATTCTTCCATTTCAATTTAAAAGAAATGAACCATATTTTATGGAAAACTATAAACTTCAGCCTACACGCATCATGACCACAATGACTCTTTAAAGCAATTTCTGGTGGTTTTTTGTTTGGATTCTGTGATCTTTATTTTGCCCATTTGTTACAGTACTTAAGAAATCCTGTTCTTCCAGGAATTTACTAGGTTTAAATATGGCTTATTAACAATCAGCATGTAAAGTTATTTCAGAGTAGAAAAAGAATCGATGCATGTAGCGCAAACTCAGAATGTGTCAAAGCCGGTTTTGAAAGACAGATCTTCATTTGTCGTGTCCCTTGAGCCTTTACACACCTGTTAGTAGCACTTGACAGTCGTTTTTTATTCCTTTCTTCTCTCTCTTCCTGTTTAAAATTGATCATAGGGATTTACATAAGGAGCAGAGCTCTTTCTAAGTGCCAAAGAATGTATTGATGATAATTTCTCTTATCACTGTATTAGGAAAAAAAAAAAAAAAGAAAAAGAAAAAAGTTAATCTTCAATTACATAGGAGTTACAACAAAAGCATCCTCCCTGCCTTCAAATCCACTAGATGAAAAATTATTAGAATTATTTTCCCTTTAGGTTAAGTATCCTCAGCAACTCATCTGTTAATCGATAAGAAAAGGGGGAAGGAGAATGGTGACAAAAGGTGACATGGCAGTACAAAAATGAATAGTGAAATGCCGTGACTGACTTTATCTTCTTCAATGTTAAAAAAAAAAAAAGATATAAATATGATCTACCATATCTACCATTGCCTTAACTAAACCTACATAGTTGTAGGTATCCAATACTGCAAATTTGTAATTCAGTAATGGAGAAATCCAGCAGACTGTGGTGTACATGAGGCCAAACTTCATGGTCACAGTGATCATCTCTGAACAACTTGTGAATCTATATGGATGAATAATTTCCTTAAGGTCTGATTTACTATACCATATTTTCTGAAAAACAATTCTTAAAACATTGAATAAAATATGAACTTGTCTGATGCCAAATTTCTTGAAACCAGTCATTAAGATTTACTGTTTCCATTATGAATAATGTCCATTATAAAAGAAGAAAAACATGACTGTAAGGCAAGCATATATTTTCTGTCATAGCACAGCAGTTTGTCTCCAATGACTGATGTTGTTTGCTGTTTGGGAAAGTAATAACAAAGAAACAGCAAGTAAGAATTGTATTTTTAGCAGAAACTCATTGTTCATTACATATATTATTTTCATTCATTGATAAAGTGAATGCATATTATTGTCAATAATAGTGACAAAAAGACAGGTGACCTCATAGCTTAATAAAACTACAAACAGTAATGAAAAAACATAATGTAAAAGCTGTTTATGACAGGCCATATGTACATTAGTAAGACACAATTGTTTCATGGTTTTTCTTAATGAGGAAACAGTAAGAGCGTGTCTGTTAGATACACATGGAAACATATATGTTTCTTAAACTCTTTAAGAAGACAATCCTAGGTTTGAGTTCATGACTTAGCAACCTCAGAAGCTGGTAGGAACTCAGCTGTTCTAGAGGTAGGTTACAGGTGGCTTTATTTCTTCCTTCTCATCTATTATCATTCTCCTCTTTCCTCTATGAAACCCTTCCAATCTACTCTTTCACTTGCTTCTGCTCTGTTTAGAGGAGGGCAACTGCAGTCAGTAACTAGACATTTCCTGCCTTGTGTAAATACTTGATCCAGTAATTAAAGCCCAGTCTCATTTTCCGCCCCCATCCCCTGCATTGTTTGAGGAACTGAATCGCCGATGACTCTGGGGAACCTGAGCTACTGCTGACTGCGGGCAACTAATAGTTGGCAATATGCTCACCCTGTTTTCTGGCCTTGGAGGGCTGAGATTGCCTGCTTGAAAAAAGAATGAAATAAAATCTTTCCCCAGAAGCAAAATGTTATCATCAAAGCAACAGTAATTTTCTGTGCAGTATCCTCTTGGAGGAGTCTATGGTGTGTCCTCATGTGCTTGCTCACTCAGGCTTGACAAGGGTGCTGGGAACCTGCATGCACTGTAGATGAAGCAGGATATAACAACACTACAGGAAGCTCTCTGAACAAGGAATGTCCCATACCACCTTGCAGAATTTAGGTAATTTCCACTGCTCCTTTTCTCTTTGGTCTTGTCTGCCTGCTTTGTATATCATTGCAGAGCCAGAGACTGTTGCCATTTCATCTCTGATTCCTTAAGGATCAACTGTGCTGATCAGAGAGCCACGCCGGTGCTGTCATTGTGTGTAGTGTAAGGTAAGGGGAAAAGCTGAATGAGAGGAGAGAAAGCAATAATTCTTTGTGCCCTCTCATCTTCCACCTACAATCCAAGTCAGTCAGTAGAACCCATCCCTGTTGCTGAGCACATTTTGTGCTTCCACATGGTGCCTGCAGTGCCTGTGGGTGCCACTAGGAGGGAGGCAGACAAAGCTCTTCAAAATTTACTCAAGCATTTCCTTCAGAGATACAGATTAGAAATAAAACTCAGTTTGTTCTGTGTTTTTGTTCTTCAGATGTGAAACATTCAGCAGCTGAACAAAACATTATGAGAAAAAAAACCCAACACTAGGACTCTAGGACTGAAATCATGAGGGTCAGTGTTAGTTTGTATTTCTACTCTCTCCAAATAACGCTATATACTGTTACAATGCATGTGTTTAAACTTCTAACAGCCCTACTATGAAATATAGGATGGTGTCTCTTTTTGAGATGGATTCAAACTCTTTCTCTCTCTCAGGGGAAAACTCTGTCGACTTCTGTGCGAATATCTCTAAGTGTCTAAAATAATTTCATCTAATATGATCAAAATATTATAAAAAAACATTTTACATCCACATACAATAGTACGCAGATACAATATATTTCAAAACTTGACCCTTATTATCTGTATCGTCTATGATAAGATTTAGATTTAATTCTTCACTCTAAAAGTTTTATGCAAACTTTCCAAAACAAAAATCATAGAACACTTGAGGAATTAAAGAAATACATTTATAATGAAGACTTAGTGTTCTGAACAGATAGTGAATGAAACTCTAGGAACATGAATATTTTTCATTGTAATTTTTCATAGTAAAGATGTCAATGTAATAGAAGTGTGTTTTTAAATTAGTGACATTTGCAAATTGGTTTCAGATTTACGAGAAAGCTGTGCTGGTGGGAAATAATCCAAGAAAGAAAGCTCAAGAACCTGTTAATTACAAAGTACAATTCTTGCTATGTCTGGAGCTACCAAAAATAGCTGCTAATTGCTACCAGACATCCCCTTTCACTTCAAGCTGATCTAATTAATTTCAAAACACACTTGAAATTCAGACCCTGGATTTCTAGGCTTCAGAAAAATTATTTGCTCTTGTAGACTTTAATAAAAACTCACATATCATCTGAATCAAGTAGATACTTTCAGATCCCATGTTAGTTAGATCTATGGCACATTTTCCTTTCTATACCCTTCTTTCTGTATATAAAATACTGATACACAATGTGTTTGATGTAAACATTTGAGATAAGTGTGCTTGTAGTTAGGAAATTTTAACTACTTAGTAGGACACTTACTGATAATTTAAAAAGAATCTACAGGTTTTTTTAGTGGTATCTACTGATGTACAATTTTTTTTAATTCCTCACCTCCCATTAAGTATTGCAGAAATTATCTGTAGATTATAATATGCAGTTTATATTTTGCATTCTACATCCCTTTTTCAGTATTTCAATTTCATTTCTATTTTGTGCTTAAGAGGTATCCTAGAACCCTCTCTTCTTTTAACAAATTTAGAACCTGTATTTGGAGACAAAGATTTTGTTTTGAATTTTGTCTAATATTAGAAAATGCTGTCTGCCAGCTGTTTATAAGCACATGTGGGTGTGGGGTAAGAATTCTTAAACACCATTGTACATTAAACCCAGATGAAAGGGATATCAGCCATTGTTTTTAAACACTATCAATTGCAAGACAAGATCATATTGTAAATTAAGGTTTGCGCAAGTGTTTAGAACATTATACTTGAAGTTTTTTGAAGTGGAATGAAAAAGCACATTCACAGTATTTCCTTAGCGGTATCAATATGCTTTCCCACCACAGTAAATCAGGTGTGTGTTGGTTGGTTTGCTTGTTTATTACTGGCAGAAATCACAAATGTGATGGTGTTCAGCTTGCTCTCTTGTGTAAAGGCAGACTTAGGATCCCTTTTTAAGTTTGGCTGAGAGACTTAGCTGTAGGTATTTGATTAGCCAAAGGTTTGTTTGTTTAGTGAGTAACCACAAAGTGCACTTTCCTTCAAGTATCTGGACAATGATCTCCCTTTTAGCCTGAAGCAGTAATTGTCTGCATTTTAACAGTTCATTTGCTTTCACTACACTACTTCTTTTTTAGCACATTGGATTTTACAGAGTTTTGAAGTTACTACTTGTGATGGTTCAAATGAGCATTTGTATTAGATGCAGTGCAGTAGAAGAAATTACTGATACTGGCTGTGTACATTTTTACACAGATAAGCAGTATCTGTGGATGCTATCTCAAAAAGGATTTATTTATATGTCTTGTCTTATAGCAATGATAGATGAAGGTACTGCATTTAACATATAATAATATTTTCCCAGGTTTTGTTTTTTCAAATACAAATACAACCATAAATCAAATACTCTCTGTGGGCTATCAGCATCGAATTAGAGAGAGTGATACATTTATGCAATATAGTCTTAGTGGTGTCTGACCACAACAATCATTTCCCAGATGGATAAAGAGAACAAAAGAATTAAGCACACTGATTTCTGAGCAGTCTTTTGGCTCGAGGAATTGTGTGAGGATACAATAACGTTCCTGAGTCCTATAAATTTATGCAGTCAGCTTCTGCTGCAAAATAGCAGTCTGTACCAGAGTAGTAATAAGGGATGAACTGAAATGTGTGCTGAAGCCTCAAGGGGCAGCATAGCTAGGGATTATAAACACGGAGTTTATAATATTCAGTTTAAATACAGTACAGTGAAATTAACCTTATTTTAAATTGCTTTTTGCAAGATTGTTGGCATGAATTACTAAAGCTTCTTTCAATATAGAGGAGAGCTTTTTATTTATAGCAGAGTAACTTTAGACCAAAGAAATTAGAACTGCATTATAAGATTGAAACAGGAAAAGAACAGAATAAAGGCTGAAGTATATTTCATTTTCTTTCTTTAGGAGGATTGCCCCTTCTCTCTGTGTTTGATCTTTAAAAAAAAAAAAAAATAGGCAGGGGGGAGGGCTTTTATAAGCATAGGCAGGGGCTATGCCATTACAACATTACAAGAACATGTCTTTTGTAAACTTTTGTATATCTTTTTTCCTTATGTAAAATTGCCTAGTACAATAATTTATTCCAAAATGTAAAAATAGTAAGAGTTGTTTAAAGAAAAAAAAAAAGGATGAGGGAAAACTATTGGCCCCTGTAGAATTTACCTGAATGTGCTATTTTCTTATTGTTTGCTATCTGAGATATTTTCAGTATTATAACACTCTTTAGTTAAGAAAAGGACTTGCTATCTACAGGGTATTTGCTCTCTCTCATTCAGGAATATTAAATTAAGCAATATTTTTTTATCAATGAGAAGCAGCAAGTGCCATACTATACCAAACTGATTTTCCTTCCTTACTTAATTGTAAACGTCATGTACCCTGTTCTCAAGATTCTTATTTAGGCCTCCAAAGCAACCACATGCTGTATATAATATTGTGTAAGTTAACAACAATCTGAAAGGTGTACCAAAAATGTCAAGAAGCTATTTTCATGTAGACGGTAACAGTTTGTAATGCTTGAAGAATGTGCTTGTTGTCTTAAACATGTATATAATTGTGTGAGGAGCAAATGCAATGAGTATCAAAACAAAGCAACACCCTATTTTGAACACGGGAGTTTATCCTAAGCGTGCAGTCACTGGCTTACAGCACTGTCTTCACTTGATCAGATTACTGTCTGCTATAACTTTCATTTATTGTTTCATCCTACAAATTCATCAATTTATACGTTAAGTTCATTCTTAAAGTGAGCTGCAATATTGCTGCTCAGTAATTTTTCATTTTGTTATTTTGGTCATTTTTTGGTAATTTAGTAATTGCTTTAGGAATGTATTATTGTGTTCTTTAAAAAAAAAAATAATCACATCACCTTTTTATTGCCTCCCAGGCATTCTTTAGATGATGACTGGATGACAGAAGGTCACCAGTTATGTCGCATCATAACTGAAACCTGTGCCTAAATGCTGTCAGTCTACACCTTTGCCTTTCATGACATCTTGGTATGAAATGTTTAAAAAGGTGAGAGAGGTGTGTGGAAAAAGAAAAGTCCCTGTGGCAGTAGACCCTGACCTTCTGGATTAAAGGGATGTTATCCATTCCAGAAGATTAAGGCATACTTAGTTCTTAGATTTATTAATTTTTTTAATTATTTAAATCATTGGGATTGGACTTCTGGTGTTCTGCAGCTGATAGCGGGGGAAAAAAAAAAAAAAGGTGTGTATTACTGCATAGCTATGGTATTTCTCTGCAGTGAGCAATGATGTCATTGTGTTCCAATGTTATGTTAAGTTTCCATGTCCTTCATTTACATTCCTGGTTGAACTATTAATGTAGACTTGAAACACGGGGTAAGTCTTTAATATCTGTCCTGGTGGGATTAGGTTTTTTCCTTTTTTTCTCCCTTTTTTTTTTTTCCTTATGTCACCAGAAATGTGGATTGTTCCCTTTGATTTTAGACTGAGCTGTATGCTCTGAGATCTAAATGTATGCGCACACAGAGATTCAAAGACTTAATATAGAGTCATTAAGATCATAAGAGTAAATGGGATCTGAAATTAAGCAAATTATTAAAAAATGGTCTCATTTCAAGTCAGGTAAACACGTAGTATATGTTTATCGTGAGTATCTGCAATAATTTAGCATTGTGACTGGGAAAATTTTAGATATGATAAGCAATGAAAATATTCATGTTCACTGTAGGGATAACAGCCAAAATGAAGGGAATTTTAGCTGCTGATAACTTAGATTTCAAATTATTAAAAGAACATTTTAAAAATCTCAGTACATGGCTTTATCTGAACCAAATCATATGCCTTAAACTTCTAAGGAATAAGGTACTTGAGGTTATTAAAGATATTTCAGATATAAACTGATTAAATGTGTCACTGATAAATGATATTAATTGGAACCCATATGGAAAATAATTAGTTTTTTTAACCAGTGCTAGAAGACTATACCCTCAGATCTACTCCCACTCTCTAGTCTTCTGTCATCTATGCATTCCCTGTATGACAGGGCATGATGTCTTGCCAAAATAACAAATTTAAGGTAATCTGTTAATCTCCAATAACAGTACCATAAATGTCACACATCACAAACACATAGCCTACATCGAAACAGCATGCAATTCATTTTATCCAGGGAATCAAATGCTGTAGCACAAATTCTGTGAGCAAAAGCATTCAACAAATTAACAGAAAGCACTTACCCAAGCAAAGTTAAAAAATATATATAAATTTTAAATCGGTAGAATTCTTTATAAAACCATTCCTCCTCCATTCCCTTAGTCCCTATTCCTAAGGGAAACCTACAAATTACTGTCAGAAGTTGACCCTGGAGTCATAAATCTAATAGAGATTAGCAAATTACAAATCACAGACTCAGCAGATATATTAGTTTTCTGGCAAATCATAAATTTCCTCACACCCAACTTCCAACTTAAACCATCAATGTTCTAAAAATCAATTTGTAGCTTTCTCTCTATATATAGAAGAGGGCTAATGACTTAATCGTCTCCCTCTTTGCTAACAGCCTTTTCTATTCTTCTGGTTCAGATTGCTGTTTTACCTCAAACTGTATAATTGATTTATATAGTAAATTAACCCCAATGAAAAGTTCTGATGTCTCCTGTTTCTGTTTTACATTTGTGTTGGTCTTTTTGAAAGAAATATAAGAAGCAGCAGAAAAGCTAGAATTCTTCAAGAATACAAACTCTTCATTGACTTCAAATGACATTTGTACATAATTTTCATTTTAATTCCAATACAAAGGCAATATTTACTTGATAGAAACAGTGACAATTAAAATGTCACATATCAGAAAATTGTTCTATCTGTTCAGTGCACAAAATCTGGATTTAGATAAATACAACTAAGACATTAGTAGACTAAGCCACAATTTGGTGCAAAGAAACTATACTGTCTTCACATTTTTGTGTGAACATTAGCTGCAAAATTCCTCCTTATAAATACATTTGAAATTATATTCAGGATAGTCTACTCAAACTATATGTTCACAGGTAAAATATTTTAATTTTCCATAATTTCTTAAGTTATTATTTTTATTCTTTTTTAAAATGCTTTATGTATGTTTTTGTAGGCCAAATTGCTATATTAGAACCATATACTGTAAAATCAAGTATAATTACCATGGCAGTGCTTTTACTACTTCTGTGAATTGTCTGAAGTCAGGAAAGCTTAATGGTGTGATAGATGGATTAGTGTGAAGTTTAATGTGTGTTAATCCACTTTACATGGGAGAAGTATGGAGGGTAAAAGAATGTAAGCAGGAATCACCTATTTTAAACTACAGCATCGTTATTATTAAATATTCATCCCTATCCTGTTTTATGAGTTGAAGGCAAACTAAAAGACATTTATTTATTTATTTTTAATTTGAAAAAAAAAAAAAAATCCTACTGTGGAGAAGTAAACAAGGTATTTGCCTTAAAGAACTAACATGGATATGAACAAAAGACATTTTAGAAAAGCTATTTTGAAAGTTCTGCAGTCATATGGCTGTTGTGAAAGCCAAACACATGTATAATACTGAGAGATTGTTGTAAAGGTCTGAAAATTTAAGGCAGAGGAAACATTTTTTTTGTAAATGGCAGCCTTTTCAGAACTCCATATATGTGTGATCTCCTTTGGAAGGAAAGCCTTCAACTTCACTTAGAACTGTAAACAGAATCTGACATAAATCTGATAAGAAAAGCTTAAATCTATACCATTTAATATGTTGCTTTGAAGTCTACCCATAGATAAAATTTCTGTATGTTAGTACATAGTCTAACATATTGGACTGCTCATTGGAGATTTCAGGTGCTAGTATGGCTTGAGTACAAATTTAGGTACAGAAGCACCAAATTACCTAGCTAACACAAGAATGTATAGCATCAGTGTTTTTCTTCTTTGTAGCATTCTTTTACAGGATATGGATGAGAAGTGGCTTTTCAGTTTAGCTTAGCTGGCAAAGTTGATGTGTATGGAGGAATTGTAGTTATAGTATAAATAATGCAATTTATCCTTAACAACATATTTCCATCTTCATCAATGAAGAAAATGCCTGGTATGGAAAAGAACAATATACTTTTTGTGTGTATGGAAAGCAACATCAGTTTTCTTGCTATGACAAATACTTACACAGATAATTTGTTTAATTGACCCAGTCAGAGACTAGCCAGCTTTGAAGAAAAATCATCGTGGAAAGTTTATTACGCACAGTTTGAAATAATAAGCAAAATGAACCTTTGGACTGAGTAAGCGTGAGCACCATTGCTTGCTGTTTGTTTGAAGGGATGTGGACATATTTTGCCCACAATTTCTCAGAAAAAGACAAGAAACTGTTTGCAGGCAGCAGCTACGTTATCTTGTCATTCTAGAGCTGGGCATCATATAAAATTAGCAGAGCTACAGATTTATAGTAGAAATAAAGTGAAGCATCTGTACCATAATTGTCTAAAGAGAAGACCATTGAAGATTACTATGTCAAACACATCTGGTTGTCTCTAATGACTTTTAAACTAGCTTATCTAAAAGACTTATTTAAAAATGATTTATTGATAATAGAAAAGACAATGAAAATAAAGTCTAACTCTTTGTTAAATGCTTCTAGAATGTATGGAATATAATTTGACTGGCATTATTCAATTTAGCAAATCTCTAAAATCAGAAATAAATGAAGGTAGGTGGATTGGAGACAGTTGGATCAGATGCATGAAAAAGTAAAAGTTAGCGCACATGTAAAACAGAAGATAAATGAGGTAGTTTTTTCATCACTGTGAGAAAGAGTCCAAATCTCAAATATAGTATAAGGGATCTTCCTTACAATAACAAAAAATAATGAAACAAATGAAAAAACCCAAGCAAATAAAGATACCCTACACCATATTTTTTCTGTAAAAGTGACAAAAATTCTGTATGCCGTAAGGAACAGGGTTTTTCCTGAAGGCAAAAAATAACAAACATTACATTTATTTAAATGAGCATAAGTATAGCAAAGATGCCTTGGAAGGCAGAGACATCATATTTTGATAGCAAAGCCTTACCAACCTATGCCTTGTGGTATTTCTATTTTAATAGTATGTATTTTCCTGTCTGTCTTGTCTTTCACATTTTGATTGATTGTGAGTTCTTAGTTGATAGAAGTATAATTAATATATATATTGATGTCGATTTACACTGTCTTACTATGTGGTCCTAGAAAAATAATTAAAATAAATTAAAATATTTTCATTTTGAAGGAAGATAACTGAAAATCAGTTATGCAATTTTCATCAACTGTCCAAACAAGAAAAGTGTTTTCTTTGTTTTCTTTAACTTTTCATTTTATTTTATGTAAACATTTGACAGTGAAATTTGAAAAGTTCAAAAAAGGTGTTTAAAATTCAAATTAGACTTTTTAGTCAGCACTTAAAAATCTTCCAAGTACTTGATTAATAATAAATGCAGTTTTCTTTGTTACTGCAGTGATTTGATGCTAAAGTTTTATGAATATATCAGCTTTTAAACTTCTACATTGTTTCCATTGTAAGAATATTTGTACTCACATTTCTACTGTGATTTTATCTGCTGCATATATAGATTTGGAATATGATCTTGACATAATATACAAATCTGGTCATATTCTTCCATGCTGAGAAAAAAAACTTCCAGTCCAAATATTTGAATCAAGGAGAAGCAAGAATTACAATGTGTTATTTTGAAAAGTGTTAAGCTTTCAGACTAGCTACTCTGACTTGCACAGGTTCCCATGATCCTCCTCTGATTTACATGGAAGGTGAATGTTCTGAGTTGGTTTCAGAATTAGGGTGCATTCCTGAACGCTTTCATATAGATGACAGTGGGGGAGTCTGAATTTAGGTTCTTACCTTATGGCATCTGACCTTTTTTGTAGTTGTTACTCTTTTTTCCTCATTCCTCCAAAATGTGAAGGATGAGGTGGCAAGTTGTGCTTTCCTTTTCCAAAATGTGCAAGCTCAAGGCAATACTAAGGGCACCTCCTGCTTTTCTTTATTGGTGTTTCTGTCCCTGTTAACTACACGCACAGGATTGTGCCAGTAGAGCTATTAAAGCAGAACTGAAAAATATGAGTTTGTCACTGACAAAACCGACTTTGTCAAGTGGCAGGTAATTAAATTTTCTGAATTAATGATAATTTTGGATCGCTTTCTAAATGAGCAAACAGGATTCAATATTGCTGCAACAGTATGTTTAGTATATTTTCACAGGGACAGAAGTTAAGAAAAATTCAACAAAATCAGCAATATTTTAAATATGCTTAATACATGGTATTGATTCTTACATGTTTTTTTTTTTATTATTTTATTTTTTAGAACAAGTTAACATTAGAGAGGAGAAATCAGCTTTTTTAGTCTCTCTCTTCTTATTTAAGTGAAGACAGATCTCTCACCAATCTGCTCAGAACTTAGAAGGAAGGGCAGAGGTGGTGGGAAAAAAGAAACCCCTCCTGGAGAGCGTATGTACGATGCTAGTTGAACTGGGCATCTCAGGAAATAATTCAGCTTATAAAGAGCCAGTTTAATTTTACAATGTGAGCATGTCCTCTTTTTTATTTTTTTTTTTTGTTTTGTTTTACAATTTAAGCTTTACAAGCATGGTTTGTTACCCAGTGTTCAGTGCATGAAAAGATGTCTGTTAGCGTAGGAGATCCCTAGAAATGAAGGCTGTGTTTAACAAGCAGACTGAAACAATAGAATTTTAGGACTGCGATAGGACTAAGACCACTGGGAATACAAAATTTCCAAGGAAAATATTAAAACTTATAGGACTCGAGAACTGCGGATGCAAGAACAAACTCTGGGTATTAAAGATAAGAAAAAGAAGGTAATATTTTTTTAAATGTGTGTTATTTTTCTCTACAATCTCAGGAGGAGGAGGAAAGTGCAGGATGAAGCTAACAGTGCCAGGAATAAATCCTGACATGCTGAAAAAGCTGATAAAAGTTGTTAATTAGTACTGTTACTGCAAACAGTACTGTTACTGCAAACAGCATACCAGAACCAGAGTGATATTTTTTCTGGGTTTTTAGGTGTTTTGGTGTTTTGGGTTTTTTTATTTGCTGGGCTTTTGCAAGCAATTCAAAACTATAAAAATTTAGAGGTACTACAAAATTCAAAATTTAAGACAATCTAACTTTTAGATTTTAGTTTTTACAGAGAAGAGCATTTAGAGTTCTCAAGAAATATAACTGTTCTATTTAAAGTCTCTGGATTTATGTTATGTTTTGAAAGAACCTCCCACAGCCAAATGACAGGTAAGTTATATGAAGTTATATGAAGAACAACAAATAAACACAAAAAAGTAACAGTCCTATCAGTAAAATGAGCTATTACAATTTTTGTTGAACTAACTTAAATTGGACAATTACCAAATCAAACTGGGTCAGTGGATTAACTACAATTGTAACACCCAGCAGCCAGCAGTTATCGAATTCATATAGGCACCAATAGCATAATGAAATTATTTCAGCTGATAATCAACTCATACGAATTCCAGCCTCAAGAATATAGAGAGATTTTCTCATTCCAAAGCACAAACCAAGTGTAATGAACAGACAGAGGCCCTAAAGCAAATCTGGACTGCTAATTCCCCTAAAAAATTCTTGACTACAATCATGTTAAAAAAATAAAAATCACAAGAATCAATACAGAACTGTCTTGCTGATATTTTTTATTCAACTTTGGCAAGACATAACAATTCTAGCAATTTTGTTTGCTTAGATTCAGGGAACTAGTGGGGGTGCCTCTTTCTAGAAAATTCATACTAAATTCAGATGTGTAGAAGAATGTATTCATTTATATCTCTGAAGAAATTCAGCAAAATGCGATTGGTGTGATTTTTTTGCTTTTCCCAAGAAAGAACAGATGGAAAAAGAAAATAATAAGTTGATTGAAAGGTAAGAACCTTTTATAATTCAGTTCTATAGTATAAACTTTATACTTCATAGTATATTCAGAATCAGGTGTTATCAGATCCAGGCTTCTCTTTTGGTGATATAACTTGTGGCATTTTGTCTTCATGAATCTTAAAGTTAGGATTTGACTGGCATGATTCACATTTCTCTACAATATCATCTTCAGAAAGCGGAATTCACCAGTCTGTCTTAACTGAAAAATTTACTGTTCCTAATTCTTCTAATTGTGTTCTCTTTAATGAAAACTAGTATAACTATTAGCAATGGAAACTCAAAAAAGTGAGGAAAAAAAAACCAACCAAAAAACAAGAGCTAGAGAACAAGAAATGCAATGAAGCAGAACTGTCTGGGCAGAGCAGATAAGGTACTTTTCAGAAACAAAAAGCCTTCCAGAAACTCTGGGTGGCCTGGAACTGACTAAGGTATAAAAAGAACTCTCTTCAAAGATGCAGCCATTGCAGAGAAGTCAAGTTAATTCTTGGAATCATTGTGCAAGGAACTGGGGACATTCAGAAAACACCACAAAGAGGGGAATTGTGAGAAAACTTTATGACCCCAAACTTGTTTGGAAAAGGGGACAAATCACACATTATGAAGTCACCAGAAGTTGTTTATGCAAGGGACCTAACAGGAACTGGAGGCTGAAATGGGTAAACTGTTACATACTAGCAGACAACCCTCTTGGCTAAAACCATTTTGGCATCTGATAATTGGGAAGTGGAAAATCTGACACCAGTTTACAAAAGGATCGCAGGGAACCCAAGGAACTGAACTGTACACCCACATCTACTGATAAAGTAATAGAAATTATAACACAGAACAGAGTTAGCCAGCACCTGCATAAATACAGTCTATTTGGGAAAAAGTCAGTAAGGCTTTTTTAAAGCTTTCTAAAGCTAATGCAGTTCTTTGAGAGATTCACAAACATGTCAACAAGGGTAACCTGGCAAATACACTCAGACTTCCAAAAAGCTTTCAACAAAATCCTTCACCTAAAGCTTTGAAAGAAGACAAGCAGCCAGAAGGAAAGTCCTTGCATGGGTGATGAGCAGGTGGCCCAGAGACAAAAACAAAGGTAGGAGTGAAATCTCCATCCACTGCAAGAACTGACATCAGCAGCAGAATTCCGTAAGGAACCCAAACTCCTCAACACATTTATAAGTTACACTAAAACCACAGAAGTAACAAAGGCAGCTGAAAATTTGGGTTAATAAAGGACACTAGAGAAGTAGGGACATACTGCAAAGAGCAATGGAATGTGGTTCATTATACTATAAGTGACTTGTCACCGTAAAATGACAGTTGAGACTTCATGTAGGTAATCTTATCCTAAAAAAATAAAATTATTACATATGAACTGATCATTACCACTCAAGAGCAGAATTTTGGTGTTAGATGTTATGATGCTAGAAATCTACATGGCTTCAAGGAGACACTGAACAAATTCAGGGAAGAGAAATAGAGACATCACCAGCCCAAAAGGTTCATAAGTTACAAATGACTGGAAGCATATTGGGGGAAGTTGTACTTAACTTACAGTACAATAAGTAACTTATATTTTTTTTTCTATACATGTGTTTTTGACACAGCTAGAGAGAGTATATAGGGCAAGATGAACTGGTCCTACCCAGAACAATTATTCTTATGCACTTTTTCTATCTTTTCCTCAATAGTACCATTAATAAAATCTCATTCTCTTTCTCTCTCCTCACAGCAATTTTCACTTTTTCTGTATGACCTTAAATTTGAGGTCCTTCTGCACTTTCTGCCCTTCCTGTCAGATCTGGTTGAGGAGTTTCGAAGTTTAGTCAATAGATTAATACTGTTTAAACAATAACTATGCTCATTTCTTAGAAGAAATTAAAAACAGCACTAGAAATACAGACCCATAGAAGCAATACTGTCCAGGTGAAATGTATTTGAACATGATTTTCAGTCAAGCCCCACACCAGCCTTCACTTTCAGAACACTTGCAGTACAATATAGGAGCAAATATAAGTATTGGACATAATCTATCAGCTAATGTCTACAGATCATAAAAGATTAAACAAAATTCTTCTTCTGATGAGCAGCTTTTCCTTGAAATAGTTCCATGGTATGGGCTGATAAGACATTTCCAATCTGGAAAGAAGGAATTCCAGGTGTAAAAATTTGCCAACGTGAAATCCCACTTGTAAAAAAGAAATTGAGAGAGAGAGAAACCTGATGGACATCATGTTTACTAAATATAAAGCAACCCCAACGCATACAATACACACCCACAATCATGGCGAATACATGCATGCAACAAGAATAGAAGAGTTTTTCACATGGAAAAACTCTAAATCACCAGAAGCACCATTCTATCAGCAGTAGCACTAATGGACAGGGCTCAGGCAGTTTTACATCATTTCATACTTCTCTGAAAACACAGGAACAATAACGACAAAAATACTTGAACCTGGCATTTTCCATTATTGCCACTGTTCACAGCTTTCCCAAAAGCAATGACAGGATGGCCTGAAATTGCACTAGGCAATTCTGTCTCAGTTCTGCATTAACAGCTAGGGTATAAGAAGAAGAGACAGCCATATCATCATGGAGGTGATTCTGCCCCTCTACTCTGCACTTGTGAAACTCCACCTGGAGTACTGCATCCAGCTTTGGAGTCCTCAACACAGGAAGGACATGGACCTGTTGGAACAGGTCCAGCGGAGGGCCACAAGGATGATCAGTGGGATGGAGCACCTCTCCTATGAGGACAGGCTGAGAGAGCTGGGGTTGTTCAGCCTGGAGAAGAGAATGCTCTGGGGAGACTGTATACCAGCCTATCGATATCTGAAGGGAGCTACAGGAGAACCGGAGAGGGACTCTTTGTCAGGGAGTGTAGTGACAGGACAAAAGGCAACAGTTTTAAATTGGAAGAGGGGACATTTAGATTAGACACCAAAAAGAAATTCTTTACAGTGAGGGTGGTGAGGCACTGGACTGGGTTGCCCAGGGAGGTCATGGATGCCCCATTCCTGGAGATGTTCAAGGCCAGGCTGGATGGGGCTTTGAGCAACCTGCTCTAGTGAGAGGTGTCCCTGCCTATGGCAGGGGGATTTGAACTCAATGATCTTTAAGGTCCTTCCAACTCAAATGATTCTATGATTCTATTATAAAATGAAGAGCCATCTTTGTTTTGTCTTTGTACGGCCCCTTATGACAATGCAGCTGTAGTTTCCAGTGCTACAGTCTTTCGGTAGTCAAAGAGGGCCTACAGGAAAGATGGGGAGGGACTCTGTATCAGAGAGTGTAGCCCAGAGAAGCTCTGGTTGGCCCTGCCCTGGAGTCTTCAAGGAATGGGAGTGCATGGGAAGCTAACTCCCTCCTGGGCAGCAGCCACTCTGTTTCCCATCACTGTGGAAACAGAAGATTATTCAGCACATAATTGTTTCTTCTATCTCATCTCTTTGCCGAGAATAAGGAGATTTTTCTATGGGATTTCTTAAGAAATTTATACAAATACACAGTATTCTGGAAATCATCACTTGGATGCAAAAGACACAGTTCTTACTAATTTTACAGAACTGGAAACAATTGGAATTCTCTGGAAAGTCACTGAAGATGATTTGTTGACAAAGAATATTGTTTATAATTACTTTTTCCTAAATAGTTTTGTTTGTTCCTCAGTATGTACCAATAGCACTCAGGAGCAGAGCTTTAGTTGTAAAAATTAATTATATTTTTGATAATATCACTATTTAAGAAAATGTTATCTTTCTTTCCATAGCTTATGGACTGGGCTTGTAGAAGAACATTTTTTTGTGATAATTATCTCATTGTATTTATAATCAGATCCAGCTACAACTTGGAGCATGCATTCCTTGAAAGTTTAAAATATTTTGGAAAGGAAAACAAGGTTTCTCATGAAAACTAGAACTTCTGAGCTTTTCCTATGAAAATAAATTTTTACAAGAAAATTATTTTTACTAGAATACAAAAAAAATCCCAATAATTTTTGATAGTTTTTCTGTAGTTGAAGCAGCTGGATGCCCAGACCCCAAGGAGTCCCCTGCTGAAGTTCAGAAACCCTTATAGTGCCAAAGCCTAGAGCTATAGAGCACTATAGAACCCTAGAGCACTTGTCAAGGCAGGGAGGCCTGTGAACATGAAAACCTTCTCTGCCCTTGGCTCCCAGAAGGTTGTTACATGGAATCTAGGACAGAGCATGTCAGCAATTGGGCTGCTCATTGTAGAACTGTATATATCCGGTTTGGCCAGTTGCAAGAAATTTTGGCAATAAAGAAAATTTCCTATCTCTGTAAGCTCTAGATACCAAATGTCAAGCAGAGTTCCTTTCAGTACTTATTACCTGAGGTTTCAGCCTTGTTTCTTTCACCATGAAAATATAAACTCACTCTCCTCACTCACCAAAAATCCTCTGTTTATGGAAAATCTTCTTGCAGCTCTCCACATGATTTCCTGCAAGTCTTCTTGGGACATGACGTCTTCCAGGAATGAAGCTTCTTTTCCTGTCAGTTTAATATGAGCTATTTGTTCACATCTGTGATCACCGTGCCTACTCCCCCTGCAGAACATAGCCCTGGGGTCTTGATTGCTCAAGTTTCTATTGTCCCCCAGTGTCAAATACATAACTTCTGTAGGATTCTACATGAAAAACAATCTTTATGTAATATATGGCCTGTTGCAAACCCAGGCAGGTCTTTACCAGGGGTACCTCACAGATTTGAGAGGTTTTTGTGTAAAACAATTTGGCCTGCCAGCTGCTAATAAGAAGCAACAGTTGCTGGGAAGATGCAGGAGAAGCCCCATCTGCTTTCTCTGTAGGATAAGGGTGACTTTATATGGGTGACCCACTACTACACAGAAATTCAGAGCTAAAAAGTGGAGTTTCTTCACATTAGGCCTTTTTTTTTTTTTTTAAGCCATTTATTCTTTGGATTTTGGGTCCATAGAAGACTTGGGAGACAGCTCTCTAAAGCAGTGGAGCACAAGCTCCCCCAGAGCCCCTGTGAGAAGGTTAACCCACAGCTAATCAATGGCCAC
>JAOXNG010000026.1:12022597-12043155 GCA_028566535.1 Scolopax minor | reverse complement strand
ACGTCACTCGGGGGGCTACACGAAATTACGGGGGGAAAAGCAGCCACCACATGAATTTCTAAAGCTTTTGTCACCCAAAAGGAGCCCAGCACCTCTTGGACGTAATCACACAATCAGACAAGTTTAGCTGGTAACAGCACAAGAAATTATTTTGTCATAGACAAAAGTTTTTTAAAAAAATAATCTACAAAAGCAAAGCTGGGGAGGGAGGAGGAAATTTTTGGGGGAGTCTAGACAGGACTCCAAACAAACTTCAAAGAGTGACCCAGTCCCAGCACAGCTCATCGAGGGACCAGATGGGCTGCAAGGGGGGAAGAAGCCCTCAGAAACCCTCTCAGACATCCTGGCTACCGCTCGGAGGAGGTGAAGCCCCGAGACAGACTAGATAATATCCTGCTACTTAAGACCTAGAAAAATAACCGACAACAGTTATTAATTAATTCCCAGCAGAAAGGCTGTGCAGGCAATGAATCAAAGGAGGCCATATTTCTCACCATTTGCACTGTTTTCATTAAATAAAGCTAAAAACCTGCAAAAGCCCTCTTTTGGGATATATCAGCCCGATGCCATCTCCAAAGGAAACTCAGCTCGTTAATTTCTTCGTTACTCACGCCAGATACACACCCCAGCAGATTGCAGCCTGGCCTCTCCTACAGAACCAGTGGCTCGTAACAAACCCTCCCCTCAACCAGGTTTCCTATCGAAATAAAAAAAAAAATATGTGAACAAGAGCAGTATTATCACTACTTTACAACTTGGGAGGGGGGGATGCTACCAACAGTTTTAAACCAATTAAAATGCTTGAAGCAGACTCTATGCATGTTAAAATGTCATGTCATGATCCTGCTGCACAGAACCAAAGAACTGTAATGAGCCAAGTGTGGATGAGCAAAGTTTGCAGGATTCAAGGGTATTGCTTGGTGTGAGGCTTCTGGCTTGCACAAATATTCTCGTAATTCAAAATGTTAAAGAGTCTGACCCATATTAGGGTGGACACTAGTTGTACTAGAGAACAGAGATTGTCTCATGCTCTTGTAGTCTTTAATTTGGATCCAATAAGAACAACACAAAAAAGAGTAATCCAAGTCTGTATTTTAACTCTCCCATGACCATTCAAAAACTGCACAGAAAAATGATTCCAAAAACCCTCACATTAGAAAAGGGTTTGATGCCTAGAGACAGAGAACAGCAAAAGGGAGTTCTGGGGGATAACAAAGACCAAGCAGCAGCTACCTCCGTGGGTCTGTCTCGCCTGGGTTTGGATTTCAGGCTAATGCCTGGGCTCCACAGGACTCTCTGTCCAGAGTAACCTCCTCAAGCGCTAGGTACCTGCAACCATTCTTCCAAGAAATACAGTAGAGCGTGCTGCTGTCTTAAAAAAGGGCTGGTTTCCTCCAACTCTTTATGGAGCCTGTAAAGATGAACGTTGTGACATTTAAGACTTTCCTTACAGAAATCCCTGTGGTCTGACTGCTTTCTTGGGGAAAAACGTCACTGGATTTGCAAGCTGCATGAAAAGCTCTTGTAGCAGTAATGCAAAGCAACACCATAACCTCCCATGAAACAAGGTAAAGAATTTTATTAAACTTTATGGATTTAAGTTTTTTTATAAAGCAGTACAACATACTTTAAAACAGTCTGTCAAATGGATTCTAGCAAAGTTCTATCTCAAGGTTTCTAAGTCAGGAAATGCCTGTGGGACCATTCAAGACAAGGAGAGAATCCCATTCCCAAACCTGTCAGTTTGGTGTGTTGGTTTTTTACAACATAGGAAGGAAAGAAAAGAAAAGAAAAGAAACATTCACTGTCCTCCAAAAATGGCTGCATCAAAAATGAGAAAACAGTTTTCAATATCATGCCACTTATTTACTTTCTACAAACATTGGTTATGAAGCTAGCAATGGTGAGGCTGTGTTACTATTAAATATATAATGCTGCTAATGTTTTCTGCAAGTGTAATACAGGAGAAACGTGAGAGGCTGTTTATGACTGTAAATTAATATTACAAGAAAGTTAAAACAACTCAGTAAGACCTACTAATGGCAAGATTATGCTAGAACATGTGGTGTTTTTCTGTTTAGAGTTTATTGCTGAGGATCAGAGCTAGTTGAATTATACATGAATAAAGTACTAGAATAGATTTGTATCTTTCAGAGATGTGAATGCTAATAGATGATTGTTACTTAAATATTTGAGATTTTAAGGTTATATAATAGTTGTAGGTCTTTTGGAAAGCACAAATGATCACTCTTAACATGGGCTGATCACATCACTGTAGGAGAGAGAAGAGAAAACTTGTCCTTTTTTCATGAATGGCAATGATTTAGAGAATGTTGAAGGAAAAAACTATTTTTATGTGGGATTTTTTTTCTGAAGTATGTATTGCTACTGCCTGGTACATTTGTACAAGTCAGACATCCTAAGCTTTCATTTCTGACAGAAAAAAAAAATGTTTTCTAGCTTAATGACTTGTTTAAGTAACTCATAAAGCTTTATCTATATTCTGCTAAATTAACTTAATTTGTATATCTGCCTTATATTTGGGGAAAAAAGCATAAACAGCTCCAAATCCATTTACTAAAGGAAAATTACATTTATTTGAACTGTAAGATCTAACGTAATGTCTGTCATAATGAATTCAAAGTGCTCAGATTCGGAATACTGCAATGTTATGGGGGAATGCTACCCAGACTCCGTAAGCGCCCCTTGATTATATAACACTATCATGTAATGTGTTTATTAATGTTATATGTAGAGGATACTTTTTTATAGATGAAATTTCAGTCTTTAAATAATGCTTATGATTTATTGAAACCCAGCCATTTTTCATGAAGATGCTTAAACAAGATGAGGTTATTTTCTTTTATATGTGAAACGAGACACTTGAGACTCTTGAGAATTCATTTACTACTCCCCATGATAACCTTTCCCTTATTTCTGTTTTGCAGTAATCTCTTTAAAATAACTTCCATAGACTATTGTATATTAGGGAAAGAAAAGCAAAGTGGCACTCAGGACTTGAGGTCAGTTTTCACCATCCTCATCTTCATAATAACTAAGAAACATCATTCTGCACCTAAGCAATCTGCACCAATCATGCAAAAGTAAGTTCCAACAGCTGAATATTTTAAGATCTTTCAAAAAAATGATTGTACTGCTGGCATGACATATCTCCACACAACTGTCTGTTCTGGCAGTTCTGCAGTTCCTTTGATAGAGAAGGCAAACTGGTTTTAAATTGTTTTCTTTTATAAACATAAAGCACAAATTCTGAATTATCTATATCAGATTTTGATCTGTTGTGTGATATGTGAGAAGGCTATTAACTATAAGAAGATATACAGTCTTATTTTTCAATAGCTTGCAGAAGGGATAGTGTCTCCAATGTTTTCCCTAGCATTATGCTAGCAACAGCAACCAATGGTAAATTGTCAAAGATAAAATCATTTGCTTCTAAAATGACTTTTTCATCTGCCATTATTCTTAACTTAGTTCCAGAGCTGCCTTGAAAAGCAGAGCAAATAATTGGTTATTGCGCAGTAACAGAAAGCTTTAAGAAACCTTTACTCAGATGGGAGCTGAAAAATACATGAAGCAGAAGTTTTACCAAATATTCTCTTTTCAGATATGGGCAAATCTTGGTAATGAACACTGCTGAGATTTTCAGTCCCAGCCTGTATTTCCTCACTGGACGGGGGGGGACTTTCCCCTTGCTAATGGAGGGTGCACTGGGCGGGCTGGTGCAGAGCAGCCTGGAAAAGACAGACAGACCACCTCGTCCCACCCTTTCAAGAGAGCATGACGAGCAGTCAATGGAGAAACCAGATACGCCCTTCATCACAGTGTATGTAGAAACATCATTTTTCTTGAGCTGCATAAACTATTGCTCGAGCTCACATCCTCGATCATTAACCTTGTGAATTCATGAGACGGTTACAGGGAAATGAGGCAGTTTCTGCACATCCTTCAATGACAGATGGTTGAAGGAGGGCTCATTCCTCTGCTGCCTTTCCTCTCCTGCCCAGCACAGAGAGTGGTGAAAAGAACCCTCTCCCTTCACTGACCACCTGGACTCCTTGCACAAAATACATTTCAGAAAATAAACTGTCCGCTCTATGTAGCCCTAGGAAGCACCTCAAATTTATTGAGGTTGGGGGGAGGTTATTTTTCTAAATATGCACAGATTTAAGTTGTTTGAAGATTGATCTGGCTTGTATAGTGTCTTCCCATCTCTAACAAGGTGACTGCATGGCCACTAGTCAGTCTCAGCCTGGACATACAGGAGTTTTCAATTTCTACACTGCTATTTTTTACTAGAAAGGGCAAAATACCCAGCAGAACATGAGCAATCTTTAAATTCAGACACCTCAGTTCTTCTGGGGAATTGAATTAAAATAAATTACTTGAAAGTGTATCCAGTGCCCTTGCAGAGCATATTGTAGCTGCACTGAACCACTTAGCTGACATGTTTTAAGCAGTCTTCTATTATTTGAATAATGTAGTGTTGCTATTGATGTTTAAAATACAGGTATTTCTTCTGTACCTTCCCAGTTGATGTTTCTTAATGAACTAGTGCCAGCTGAATGGGCTGAATCATTGGTCTATTGACCCATGTTCAAAATAATGCTCAGGAGTTAGTCTAATTTTGTCGAAAATGATACAGGGCAGATATAATCTCCAGGGAAGGTTCTGTATTAAATAGAGATGAAGATACTATTCCCAAACTAGATAGGTAAGATGATCAAACAGGCCTTTTGCAGGCATGATTGTTATTGCTACTGCTCACATTTAGTTTTAATATGTGCAGAAAAACATTATTTTTTTGTTTCAGGGTCTTTGCAAACTGTTGCCGTGTTCATTTCAGTACAGCAATTCCAAAAACTCCAGCTTCAATTAGATAAGCAACTTTTAAATAAAAGAAGACCAGGAGAACTAGGAAATGTAAATTGATGTATTCAGACATAGTCATCTTTATTTTTGCAGTCTGCACATAATTGTTATAAGAGATAATAAAAACCTCTTTTTGTTCTAAAACTAAAACATTAGCAGTATGCAAATTGGCAGAAATATCAGCGCAGCAGTTCACACAGGTGTAGAGTGTAATTCAAAGTTTGCTTCATAATATTCTGCCCCCAACTTGCTTTGATAGCTAGAGAAATGTGTGGATTGAACTTATGCTCAGAGAGCTATAAAAGCTAAGATGCTGTCTTTATTTTATCATTTTAGTTACAAAATTATTATCCCAGACAAACCCTGATGGAGTTGTTATTGTTAGCACGTTTTACATCTCAAGTATGATACTTCTGCAAAAAGAGACAAGGATTTCAGCAACAGTAAAAAAGAGACTTTGTGAGGTTCATTAAGACTTCCCAATACTGAGAATTAGAATTGAAATGAAGATTGAGAACTTTGAGGCTTACACCAAATTATTTAAATTTGCTTAAAATTCATTAATATGAGAATATATTTTTAAGTGGTGTTTCCTGCATTTTACAGCTAGAAAGGGGGGAAATTTTGCAATACTTTTTTCAGTGAATTTAGTGAATAATATCCTTCTTGAGCTTTAGTGTCTGAATCGAAAGTATTTCAAATCTCAGCCCACGCTGAGACAAAAAATTGAGTATAAATCTTGTATAACTGGAGATTTTCCAGATTCCTGAATTTTACCTTAACCTCCCCTCTTTTAGTTGTTTTATGCAAAATACCCTGCTTTTCTGTACATTGTGAAATAATAATTTAGTAGGGGGAATAGTTAAAAATATATCTTGGTATCTCAGAAGCCTCTTTTCTCAAGATGAAATCTAAAATTCAGTTGTCTTATTAAACAGAGCTGCAACTTCATTTACATACTATTTTCTATTCTTATTTGTTTCATGTATCTGTTGTATCATATATAAAATTGCATGCAAAATATGTTTTGCTATGTAAATCAATACTAATATTTGAGGCCACAGTTGCAATTGCAATACTAATATCAGCCGCTGCTTAATCAGTTGATCAAACAACTGTTTTGTTCAGTATTATCAGAGTTGTTGACTTTTATAGCACTGTGGTACTATAAAAATCTACAGAATTTGTAACAGCGTTTAGAAACATGTGACTTATAAACCTGAGAGTGTACCTTTCTGAAGTCACACATCATTGTAGTCTGCAGCTCCCACAGAAATATGTAGGGACTGCAAAGCATTTAAAACTTGGTCAGTATAGGAGGAGCGTTTTGAGACAAGCTGAGAAAGCAGGCTGCAGAACATCATCTAAGTCTTAGACAGCATGGGAACCTGAGTAGAATGTGGCTGTATCCTGCCTGGGAAAGGTGGAGGTTGCACGGGAGAATGTGATTATTTTTCCTGACTGGTGATCCTCAGTTAGAGGTCTTCAAAAGCAACCTCAGGTGCTGCTATGAGGCTTTCTACCTGTGGTTTGTCGTGATGGTGTCTGTCTTTGTTAAGATTTTCTTTACAAATATTGTATCACTAAACTAAGTGTTTAGCATTTTCCCAGTAGTTTTTCATCTGAGACAAGTCTTAGCCAACGAGTGGCACTGCATGCCATGGTACCTATGCAACAGCTGTAGTATATATGTCACACTGTCATGCAGAGGATCTGATTACCTCGTGTCCACTGTTAGCTTGAGTTACTTGAGTAAACTTACTATCAGTGGTGTGAGAAGCATGGTACAGTACCTCAGTTGCCTTTTATTGGCTAGAGAGGGATTCTTTCCTTAATATTCTTATCCTTAACATGGAAACATCACATAATCAGTTGAAAACAAGTATCTGTTCTAGATACTGAATATCTCAACTTTCATCGGTTTGCCATTTACCTTAGTGTTGGTTGGGTATCAGGCATTTGAATTAAATAGACAGCCGTTAATAGTACAGCACATCCTGTCAAAACTCAAGAAAGCTGAACTGTTATTGCAGGGTAATGGTTTTATTTGTCATCATTTTTAGCAGTAACTGTGATTTAGATGGATGCTCCTAGCAAAATACCAGCTACATAAACATTTTGGGTCATTGTGACAGGTATTTGTTATTCTGGTTTTTGGTTATTTAGGAGCATCTTTTTTTTTTTTTTTTTTTTTTCTTTTGTGGTCAAAAGGGAAACTGCTAACTGTTTCGTCGAACCCTTAAATTTTGTAGTTCATCAACATTATTTAATGTTTCAAAAGTTTCATCAGGCTTGATATTGTCTTTTCTTGCTATGATATGAGACAGATTTATTTGGAAATTTTCTTAAGCTAACTAAGGAAAAAGCCTGCATGTGCAATGACTTAAAGAGAAAGTCATCATCTTGGTGTTTCTGAAACACTTTTTTCTGTTGTTATGCTCACCGCCCCCCACCGCCCCTCCTTTGCTTTGTCACATCTCAGAAGATTTGTGGAAGGAAAGTGTGAGGAGATTTTCTCAGTTTCCTAGGCTGCGGGCTGATTAGACCTGTTGAGGTGCACTTTGGCTCTGTGACAGCTCTTGACAAAACTTGTAGAGCTGGTGATTCCCTTGAGGGAAGTTTTTAGTACATAACTCTTAAATAAGTAAACATCTGCTGTTTTTCTTACGATGTTTCTCTCTTCTCTTATTCTACCTTTCAGAATTAAAGATGAAGGAGACAACTGAAAACAGTCTTATTTTCCCCCTAGAATAAAATAATAAGCCTTCGTAAAAAATATTGCTTCCATATACAAGTTAAACTGTTGCTGAGGTTCATCGCAGAGGCAGATGAGTCAGAAAATCATCACAGAATTGACATTAGTGCCCATAATTGCTAGGGTTTTTTTTTCCTTTTTTATTTTTATCTTCCAGCTTTTGGCATGAGTGTTCATAGAGCAAATTAATTATGTTGTTTACTCTTTTTTGTGATATAAAAGCAACTCTAAGGTCTTTTCTGGACTTCCATAATAAGCAAACAAAACTAAACTTATTTGTAAATTTCTGCACTGAATGGTTTTCATAGATAACTCAAATTGCCATCTTTAGAGGTCACACAATTACTTCTCAAATCAACATCAGTATGTTTGGAATAAAGTAATTTTAAAATCAAAGAAACAATCCATAGTCACCTGGGAGTAATCCATTCTCATCCAGATGACAAATACTCATAGAAAAATTTGCTAAAATCTTCATAATCTAGGAAACTTGAGGATTGCCTTACTATGTATTCAAAGAGACACTTCTAACTCAAAAAAAAGTAAAATTTACTCCAGTTATTCAATTATTTACAACTGTAAATAGTTCAAATAGAACTAGCTGGATATTTTTACTAGAATTTATGTGACAATTTATGTAACATTACTTAATTTCTCAGGTTGTTTTCTGGCAAAAAAATGGATACACAAAAGACCCCTTCTGTATTACACTAGGACCAACAAAAAATGTGGCAGGCATTCATGTCTTACGCCTTGGCTGCTTTTCTGCTCAGCGCTGCTAAGAGAGAATATTGAGCTGAGGGTAGTACTGAGGGGTGTTTTTGTCCCATCAAGATATTACAGAGAAATTAACTGTGAATTGTTTGACAGGAAGAATTCTAGTAGTCCATATTTAGAGCACAAGTTACCTATACCTTTGTGTTTGTGAGGTTTCAGGGCTTCTACACTCTCCTCATAAAGAAGTTACTGAAACAAAAATTACTTTTTTCCACTTAGATGCATTCAAAACCTTGCTATCACTTTTTATTAAAAATGTGAAATGAATTTTTAGCAGAGCTTTGACACTTGCATTGTTAATGTGCCTTCAGGCGTGTAATTAGTAGAAGAGTTTAATCTTTTATATTCCATACTTAGATCAGAGTAAATAAGCTCAGAGAAGCTATAAAGTATTGACCAGCATCTTTGTTAAAAAAAAAAAAGTTGTAAGCAGCACTTGAAGATACTTTCATAAACTTGAACGCACATCATTAGTTCTGCATATAATAGAGAGCATGTTCACTTACATTGCTATTATTGGTATATCAATCCAGCCCATAGATTGTTGGGGCTTCTTTTTTTCCTTTCCCTGTTTTTATTTAGAAACTTGTGTTGTTTTTCAACATTCATGGAGAAACTTGGAAACTGCTATCTGTAGCAACCCAATAATTGATTTTTTTCTATAGCTGATTCCATGCTAAAAAACTTGATTAATCATTAACAACACGTAGGCTGACTGGTAAGATGCAGCTGTCCACATTAATATTTTTGAAAACATAATGAAGACTGAAATTAGAGTGCCTAAACTAAAATAGGAATTTTTCATTGAATTAGCAGAACAAAAGTAAAGTTTGAAAAAATGGCCCTTTGGGTTATAGTAACAAGGTTCAAAATTTTTATAAAATATCATGTTGAAAGGTTTGAATTTCTTAATTCTGTACTTTTCTCAAACCTGCATAGATCAGACCAGTCACTAATTGATGTTAGTGGGTGAAATGATCAACAGATTTCTTTTCGTGGAACATCTAAACCTTTCCCTGACATTTGGTGTTCTAAAATATCCAAAATAAAATGAAAATTGTATTTTAAAAAAATAATTAAATGTTTAGGTATTTCATAGTTAATCTATAAAAAACATTCAAGAAATTTGAACCTGAAAGGGGTCTACAGGAAAAATGGGGAGGGACGCTTTATCAGGGAGTGTCGTGACAGAACAAGGGGTAATGGTTTTAAACTGAAAGAGGGGAGATTTTGATTAGCTATTAGGAAGAAATTCTTTACAGTGAGGGTGCTGAGACACTGGAACAGGTTGCTCAGGGAAGTTGTGGATGCCCCTGGAGGGGTTCAGCGCCAGGCTGGATGGGGCTTTGAGCAACCTGCTCTGGTGGGAGGTGTCCCTGCCCAGGGCAGGGGGGTTGGAACTAGGTGATCTTTAAGGCCCCTTCCATCCTAAACAATTCTGTGATTCTATGTATTGTCTTAAAAGTTCTTCAGTTTTTAAAAGAGAAACTCGCAAACCCACAGAGAGGAGTAAAATTCGACACATTGTTTTGTTTGTTTTATACTGATATTTCCATTGTTTTTTAACGGGTTTTTGGTGCTCCATTTCTGCCTCCCTGTCTCCTGCCCTAGTGAGCCTCCATGCACCCCTTGTGAGCAGCCTTTCTGTTAAGGCATTTTGGGTGGAGAAATCAAAATCACACATTTCCAGTTAGGTTTTTTTTCTTGCTATTCAGCATACACAACAGTGCTATTTCAGTGAGACTATTTCCTGGTTACCTAGTTCCTCAATGCCTACATAGGCAGTATCTCCCAAGGATGACAAATTTCACTTAGGAACCCTGAAGTGCCTTCTTCCTCTATTGACTCAAATCTTGACAAAAAGAGTGCTGAGTATTCGTAAACCCAGTTGCAGTCAATGTAAAGAGCATCCTGGGCAATTAGCACAGGAGTTAGCACGGTTATTTTCCCGCTTCTTCTTCCAGGTGGTTTCCTGCAAACACCTTGTCTGGCATGCTAAAACACAGTGGAATTTGATGTTCCTGGCCTATAAAGGGTAAATTTCTGGCGGCACCTCCAGGTATATTTGCCATTGCAAGTAAGTATCATCTTGAGGGAAGAGTTGGGCCCCAGCCTTAAGAGAGAAGACAAGATTAATCAGCAAGTCTAATGACCAGATTCTGTTAAATTTTTTTTTTGTTCCATTTATTTCCATAAGAAAAAGGAAAATGCCTTTTTGATTCTGAATTTTACAAAACTAAATTGATATATTTGTGATGTCATTCAGATCGTACTATAGACAAATCCAGAAAGGAGAATTCTGTTGGGAAAGTACATGTGTTCAGTAGGTAGTACCTGAAACACAGCACGTAATGAGAAAAAATATGACCCTGAAGTAAACTTCATGCTAATTTTAGGAACAATGAAAACACTACAACTATTTTATTACATATAGCTTTTGCTTGCTTCACACTCTAAAGAACATATTTATTATTCAAAAGAATATCTACGAATAATTCTAGATTATCTTTGAGGAATATCAATTTATGTACTTTAAATATGGCTTACATATAAACAAACCCACTTAAAGAATTTTAAAGAATTGTTGTTGTCATCTCTAAATTATGAAACTAGAAATAAACTCATGATTCCAATCTATCTTCATCACAAACCTGAATCTAGCACTTGCATTTTATCTCGGAGTGCTATCTCATCCATTTCCAGAAGCAAACAGCAACAAGGTAACAAGAAGCAATGATTTAGCATCAAGAAAAGACAACCTTTTGAAATTCCTTTGTCTTTTCTTTTTATAGGGCAGATCACTGCTTCTACATTTTGTGATGACATTATTGAGACTTCAGGAACGGGGCAAAAGGAGATTCGAGAGACAAAGCTTGGAAGTTAAGTATTACAAAGTATTTTGTAAAATAAGATAGTAACAGTTTCTCCTGTCAAATATCAAAATCATTTAGACTAACTATTCCTGAAGAGGAGATGCACATATAACTCATAAAACTAAACTAAATAGTGATTTTAATGTGGTTTTAATTAATTTACCTACCTCTAGACAATTTCTCAATATTTTTCCCTTCTCAAAGGCTTTCTTTTTTTTTTAATTGGTTAGATTTACTTGTTCATAAACTATTTATCTCTGAAAACACAAAAATGAATCACTTCATTCTTAATTATTATGCCATGTGTAAATTGTGTTGATTTATTTACCAAAACAGAATTAATTTTGTAGCTAATATATTTTGATCTGGGTTATGAAAAGAAACATACTGTAACCAGAAACAACCTTTCTAACCACGATCACGCTAATTTCTCTCAAGAGACGTTTAGTTTGGAGCTTTGTGATGGAAATATGTTACATTAATCTGTTTACAAAGGCCAGCAGTGACAGGATGAGGGGCAATGGGTTTAAAGTGAACAAAAGCAGATTTAGATTGGATATTAGGAATAAGTTCTTTCCAATGAGTGTGGTGGAGCACTGGAAGTGGTTGCCCAAGGAGGTGGTTGAGGCCCCTTCCCTGGAGACATTCAAGGTGAGGCTCAAGAAGGCCCTGGGCAACCTGGTCTAGTTGGGGGTGTCTCTGCTGACTGTGGGGAGGTCAGACTAGATGACCTTTGGAGGTCCCTTCAGCCCCGACTATTCTCATTCTATGATTCTATGATCATATGCTTCAAGTATTTTCGATATCTGCAAACCAGCAATACAGAGTCAGAAATTTAAATGACAAACTAAAATGCGTGCGTTAACAAGAAATTTAACTATAGGAAGGTGAAGTCTCACAAGATCCGTCTGCAGCAGATGATTAAAAAAAGTTTATCAAACTCCATATTCAATATACTAGAAAAAAGATCACCAGAGAGTTCTCCTAAATGTAAAATTTTATTTCTGTTGCAGATTCCACTAAAACATGAGAGACTAGAATCAAGATAAATTTCAACTTCAATAACTATAAAAAGACTTAAATCTGTCACTCTGAAACCATACAAAATAACTAAAAGAATCACAGGAGACACACGAATTATGGCTTTGAGGCAAAGCACACATTCAATGGACCCCAACTGACTAAAGTAGATTTAAAATGAACAACAATATAAATCCAAACCAGAAAATCATGTGTCCCAATACATAGTAACACTGTTTTTGTTGTTGATTATTTCCAAAATATCCGAATTTCAACATTTTAAAAACAACAATAAAACCCTGAAAGCATATTTTGCAACAATCTTTAATGCACTAAAACTTCTAATACGAGTACTGGAGACCAAGACTTAATTTTGTCTAGAATCTTACTCAGCGGAATCGGTGGAGGAGAAGACAGCACGTAATAGAAATAACTACCATGATGTATCAGAATTTTATTTAAATTGCACTTTAAGTTACATGCACTAAAATTCAAAACCATACCCAGCAGGGATATTTTTAAAAAGCAAAAGAATAACAGCCTTGTTATTTGCATTGTGTGTAGACAGAAACAAAGCACAGTAAATGCTCCAAAGATATTCTTGATGCTAAGAGAACTGAATGATTCAAGCTCTTATTAGAACTTCCAGAGCCATAAATTTTGCATGGCTGCAAAACCCAGACAAGTAAATCAGATTTCTCTCATAGGATTTGCTACTTTTAAGGGTAGGGCTTGCTTGTCATGTTGAGAGCGTTAGACACAGGGATTTAAAGGGTGGACTAAGTAGGTGGAATAAAACCAGTTATCGCTTCTGAAAATCCAGTTATATGTCCTTGTGTAGGATCAAGAATTCTAATTTGTCCCAGGGGTTGGTATTCCCAAACAGGTGAGACATGAGGCAACGTAGGAGGCAACTATGGGCTCAAATGACAGCTTAAAATGTAAAATAAGCTTAGTAATGAAGACTTGCTTGAGAACAAACCATCTACAGTTAATAGATTTCTTGAATCGATTCTCTATTATCTCCCAAGTATAATATGCTGAAGGTTTTTACTATTGGTAGATGGTCTCCAGAACAAGAACTCTTCAAATGCTGTTTATCTAATACAAAGTTTAAAAAACAAAACACAATAAATCCAAACCAAACCACTAAAAGAGTAAAGCTAGCAAACAAACTATTAGCTACCTCCCACCCCAACTTTTAAAGGGCAGTAGATGACACCTGCAATGCAAATAACTATAGCCATCCAAAACTTCTTCACCAGCTGAAAGGATGAATGGGTAATTATGTGGTGGAGGCTGCTGCTGCAAAATTGCAGTAAGAGTGCAATAGCACATGTGTAATAACATGGTGCAATACACATAAAGCTCCTTTTAAAAAGTGGGAGGAAAGAAAATGAAAGCATTCACCATCAGGAACAAATACCGAAGTTCTTTTATCAAAACTTCACTGGAAGTCAAGTGATGAATTTCAGAAGGGAATTTTGCTTGGCTAAAGAGAATTTAAATAAGAAACGAATAGTGGGTCAACACCTTCACTTTTTATTAGGTACTTCACTGCCAAAAAAAAATATCTTTCCTTCCTTCGTTTGCACATTTGCATTCTGAACAGAATGAAAACCTGCCTGAAAATTACAAATTCTCTTAATGCTGATATTTTGCATTAATATATTATGTTAGCCTTAAATTATCATAGTGGACAAACTAGCTGAGCTGGCTTGCTTTCTATACTGATGCTCCCAAGGGTAAAATTCTGCTTGTTAAAGCTAAAAATCTCTTAATGTTTCCCTGAACGAGAAGAGGCAGAGTGTGTTTCTAAACTATTAACAATGCTCTTATTATCCCAAAATAATATTCACACAATGACTGTTACCATACAATATCTTAATACACAAACTAATACAAATGTATTATCCGCTAAGAAAAAAGAATGTTCCTCATGCTAGATTTCAAACTCAAGTATGCTGTCTAAAGACCATTTACTCTCATGTGGGCTTATACACTGTTCAGACTCCACTGTTTACTTGACACCTTTTGATATCTGGAAAGTGAAATATTGGAAGGGAATGCTTCCTAAGTGGGGTTCAAGAAGAACTCAGCAGTGCTGTTGGCTTTGACATGCACTGTGCCTCATTGCAAGAGTGGCAGAACCGCTGGTGCGGAACAGCTGATTCGGAAGGGAGCGAGAACACCCACACACAGTTTTTAAAACCTGAGATTTGCCTTTTTAGGTACTGTCTAGATCTGCAGTCATTCAGTGAAAGCATTTTAAAAATAAATATTGCATTCAGTTTCCTGGATGTCCATCAATAAGAAGTCCCTAACACAAAGTGGGAGGAAAGATTAAAAAAAAACTTAGAAGTCACTAAAATGGAACTAGAACAGAATGTGGATGTTTAGTATAACGAGTATGCTTTGACAGGAATGTAAGCAGTTTGCAGAAAGTATTTAACTTGATTGGCAGAAATCTCTTAGAAGCAAATTAGCAATGCAAACTATTTAAAGGAAAATTAGAAATACAATTTAAGCATATTGGGTACCTATTAAGGACTGAATTATTTAAAACTCATCATACAGTATGATCAATCAGCCCTCAAACCTACTAATTTTATTTGGATCATTTATTTCCATCACAATTTAATCAAAGGAGTAGTCAAAGAACAGGTTTGATAAGCCTTTATAAATCATACTATGAATTAATGGCTAAACAAGAGTCAGTGTTTATTGGTCTGTGAGAAGCAAGGTTTATGTGTCTTTTGATGTTTCACTTATAATTTTGCCCTATACTAGAATATCTGCTTTGGACTGAGAACTTTCTGTCTTGATATCTAAACAGCCTTTTTTTTTGGATTACATGTCAAACTACATTAATTATAATGGTAAGAGCAACATGGTGTTACTGACAGGAGTCTAGAATCCATTCCTTTTTTTTTTCCTGAATGAGATGTCTTTGTGTTTCTTCTTCATCGTTACAGAGCAATAACCCAAAGAGATCACTAACCTGTTCTTATGCGTCATCCATTTTACTGTCTCAAGAAATTCTCTATCAAATGTTCTCATTTTTCTGTGTAGGAGAATCACCTACTTAATAGACATGAAAAATTTGACTAGCTATCAGAATATTCAACCACTTCCTTGTATTTTCTTCATTAAAATAAGTTTTTGTTTTGTTTTTTACATTGTTGTAAAGAGTCATTTGTTCTGGTACCATTAAATGATTCAGGGTGCAGACTTTATTTGTTTTTTTTATTGTTTAACTTGTAGGCAATTTCTAAAAAAAAAAACCCCAAAACAAACCTCCAACAAACCAAACCAAAAAAACTCCAAACCAAAATAAAACAACCCCAAACCTACTCCATATATTACAATTCAGAAAACTTTCAATGAGTAAGAACACACAGAAAGATGAAATTTGAATTTATAAGAATATGTCTATTTTGTCAAATACTTTTTCTGATGGATTCAGGAAAAAAACAGTCATAGATTCTAAGAAATTTCTAAAGGTTGTTCTTTACAGTGCTACTGCAACATCAAACACATTCACCCAGAGGTGGGAAGAAATGAGGAAGAGGAGAAAAGCTAATAAAATCATAATCTTTGTTCATTGATTTTCTGGTAAAAGATGACAAAATGCTAACTCTCAAGATACAGATGAAAGACATCTCCAGGGAATGATCTAGGTTAAGTAAAGACCAAAACATTTGCAGGAATGACCATCAGGTGATTCGTCTCATAACCATAGAACCAGTAAACCTGAAGCAGTCTCTTATTAGTTGTCCCATCAGATTACTGTTGATGAATATCAGAACTGAAACGTGTTGACTAAGAAGCATGTTATTTTCCTGCTTCAATGATCTTAAATGTTTGGAATGCCAGTTTAAAATAATTCGTGATATTGTATTTAATAATCCAAATTGATAACTGTGGTTTACCTGCTGTTCCAAATAAGAAATACTTTATGACAGAACCTAGTATACTGGAAATGATATATCTACTTTTTCCTTCTTTGAACAGTTGCAGAATAACAGATATATTTTTTTAAATAGTCTGAGATACAAGCTAATTTTAATTTCTCCAAAGTCAAGTAAGTCAGTCAATATGCTCTCTTCCTGACCTTTTAGTGTCATGCACTCAGTTATAAACATATCTTATAACATATATATTATGCTTTAATTAACAAACTGCAAACATGTTGAGCTTGGACCTGTTGGAATGGGTCCAGTGGAGGGCCACAAAGATGATCAGAGGGCTGGAGCACCTCTCTTATGAAGACAGGCTGAGAGAGTTGGGATTGTTCAGCGTGGAGAAGAGAAGGGAGACATTATAACCAGCCTTCCAGTACCTACAGAGGGCCTTACAGGAGAGATAGGGAAGGACGCTTTATCAGAGAGTGTAGCAATAGGATAAGGGGTAACAGTTTTAAACAGAAAGAAAAGAGATTTAGATTAGATGTTAGGAAAAAATTCTTTACTGCATGGGTGGTGAGACACCGGAACAGGTTGCCCAGAGAAGCTGTGGCTGCCCCATCCCTGGAGGTGTTCAAGGCCAGGCTGGATGGGGCTTTGAGCAACCAACTCTAACCGTTCTGTGATTCTAAAGCATTGTTATACTAAACGTGTTTCCAATTAAGCACAAAAATAAAATTAATAATATGAAATAATTAATTCTGTCAAATTGGAAATTGTTCAGAATTGTTAATTTTTGATGAAAAAAAGAAGTTTAATTTTTTGTTATTTATGGTGAAATCAGAGTTCAAGGTCTTGCAATTTTACACATGATGACTGTTCAGGATTTATGTAAGTTATGTTAATTGTTTGAAAACAGGTGTTGTGAAAGATGTTTATGTCAGTTTGAAAACCTGGACATGGTTTTCATACTGCTTAATAGTATTTTATATATATGTAGGTTCCTCTAAAGAAGGAGGAGCTTGATCTGTGGTGGCTGAGGATGATTTTATTAAGGCATTTTGCAGATGTTCCTACTGTACAGGTAAGATGCTGTGTATACTCATGTTTTCAGAAATATGTAGTTTGCAATACTGTGTGTTACCCTACTTTTAAAAGTTCTTTAATTTTATGGTCTTCTAAGCAAGTGTTCTTACTTTTCCTTCTTTCCGAATTTATGGTCTCTATGGAAAGCTCTTTACTTTTCCCAGTTCATTACAAAAAAGACACTTTTTCTTTACTGTCTTACTAATTATTATCACATTGTGTTTCAGCTAAAATCCATTATTGCTTTTCTTAATCTTTTCCCAGGAATTACTAAAAATAATTTTATGTTTTAATTTTAATAAGAAAAAGATTTCCATAACATTTGTGAAATTTAGGACTGCAATTTCATGGGATAATCAAGTGCTAATAATACAGGCAAATAATTTAAAATACCCAAGAATTGTATTTTAAAATGTGTCTGAATTGTAATGATGTGTGTCTGGCATACATGTCCTCATCTCTAGCAATACTTAAAAAATCTAGTACCTTAATTGAATACTAATGAGCCTCTTGGATTCTGAGTTCTTAGTTGAAAGATGAGATTTTATTTTCTTTAAGTGTGGGAACTGCACAGTTCAGACAGTTGAGTTGTTTAACATGCTTTTGTAATCTTCCTAGGCCTATTTTGAATAAGTTTTCCTTGAGCAACTGAGATGTGGAAGGCAACCAAAAACTCAGTCTTCCATAGCTCCCAAACACCAGAAGGATTTTGTATGACTCCCTTTTCTTGATACGTGCTTTTGTTCTGATTTTATTTCCCAAGATGATAGTGTAGTTACTTGTTTGCTCTCCTTCTGTAGGCAGAAATGCTGTCTGCTTTTATGAAGAAGCACACTATCTCCATGACTCCTGTGACATTAAGGAGATCTTTGTCTTACACTGTAAGAGCTTAATGTTTTCCTGCCTCTCCAAACTGTGTTAAGAATTATTTGGAGGGCAAAACTATGGAGCTCTTAATATTATTTATCCCCATTATATTGAACAGAGTCATGTTCACAATACAGAACTTGTACCGCCTGTTGTTAGATGTCTTAATATTTGCAGTCCCAAGCAGAGTTCTCTGATCACTCAAGATGATTAATAACATTGCAAGAACATAACTGGGGTAACTGTATGTCATTGACAAGCCCATGTAATTCTATGCCTGACTGCTGCATTACCTAGGACAGTAGGTCATTCCTTAACTGCAAGGGGTGGAGGAGAAAGACCCACTTGTCGTGATCTCATCCAAGTTGAGGATGCAGTGGAGAAATGTGTAACTGTCCTCAAAATAACTTATTTTTTCATGGATGAGAACGTAATGAGATTTTTGCACTCATGAGGCTCTGGATTTTAGTTATCTGCTGAGCACTTAAAGATGTTATGCCATGGGGTTACAGCCCCTTAGAAATGTTTATAGTGTCCTTGCCATTGGGAATGCAGTAGTTGAACTTGTCTGTACTTGGTCAAAGGACGGTGTGTTTTGTGGGTAAGGTTAAGAACATGCACTATTTGGTAGAAGGCATAAACACTCGAGAGCGGTACTGTGAGAAATTTATAATCAGAGCTTGGTCTGAGAAGGTAAGCAACAGCAACAAAACAGCTTTTCAGAATAAGTGTGCTCTGTCAGATATGTCAGTTTTGAGTCTGTAGGCGGTACTGTCTGAAAGAACTTTGTAAACTCTGCTCTTGCTTTTGTGGAGGAGAATCAAGCCTTACAAGAGCATGAGAAGTTCTTTGAAGGCATCTGCATGTGTGTGACTATTATGTATCTTGTTAGCATAGTAAAAGACTTTCTCCTGAATTGGGAAGCAGCAGGTTGAGTTCTGTCATTTTTTTGGTTAATCTCTACAGCAACAGTGACTTGGTAAACAGAATTGGTAAACATATCTACAAAGAGATCAGGAAGTGACAGGAAAAGTTGAGCAATATTTTTTCTCCTCGTGCAGTATAGACTTTTGACTCGTATACAATACAAAAAGAAGACAATTACTTCACACTGTTTCGGTATGTAAGTGTGATCACACAGTTGAGGAGGAGGAAGATTAGTGAAACAGAAGTAAATGTGCTTTTGGAGATAGATAACTTTAAAAAAGCGTCAACTGCTAAAAAAAGCACATAACCTTTTTTTTTACTACCAGGCAGAGAGGCAATAAAAAAAAATTTGGGAGTTTTAATTTAAAAAAAAAAAAAGTGGTCTGTAGAACTGAGCTAGTTGTTGAGACTAGGGAAGGGGTGGGAAATACTGTGTGCCAGGACTACTGGATTTTAAATAGTAGTATGTCTTCCTCTTTCTCTCTTTAAAGTAATAAATTGTTATTGCTTAGATAAATTATTTTCTGTTATTCCTCAGGATGCATTATTGGATGGTGTTGAGGTGCTAGAAAATCTGTCGTGTAGTCCATGGTATTTTCTGATTTTAAAAGTAATACTTTAAGGTACACTAAAGAAAATAACATCTACTTAGCAAAGGCAACTTCATCCCCTTTTATTCTTTATAGTGTTCAGGAGTGTACTATGAATGCTTGAAATCCAAGCATTTTCTATGTTTTTTATATTCGTGACCCATATGTGTCATGTGTCAATTTTAAATGTTTGATTTCTGTAAGTTTATTCCCTTGGCTGAAAATTGGTAAGTAATGGATGGGAATGCAAACTAATATTTTCCCTGCTTTAACAGTGGAATTTGGGTATTTATGTAACTGAATAATAATACAAGACTTGCATAAACTGTTAATTGCAGGGAGTCTTTTTGCCACTAGTATCATGGGATCACTGTAGTCTTAATATTTTATCAGGTTGCAAAGAAACATATAGTTTGAGCTTCATAGGGTTTCACTGTGTTGTGACAAACACAATGGATTAGCTTTGACTAAACTAATTTTTATGAGAACAAAAATTTATATAATTTTAAACATTTGAAAAAAAAAAATATTCTTTGACCGTATGGAAACCTTTAGAAATTAGGTGTTCTGGTAACCTTTTGGCTACTTAAGATTTCTTTTCCATTTACTTTCCTGAATATGTACTGCATATTTATTGTGATTATTTTGGTATTCTCAGACTTTCTTAAATGTCAGAGTATTTTGGGAGGGACAAATGAGGTTATGAATTGAGCATCCAGATGGCTGTTTGTATTACCTAGTTTAGTATGGTGCCCCTGTTCCAAAATCTTTCTTTTCAAGGTTTCTTTCCACAAAATTTTGCTCTGACCAGGGAATCCTCCCTTCTGGGAACTATATACATTTGTGTGGCAGAAGGGTGTATTCTTTC
>JAOXNG010000026.1:11968764-11983499 GCA_028566535.1 Scolopax minor | reverse complement strand
CTGGGCACATACAATGGCCACACACATGAGTAGGGGAGCTTTCTCATATTGCTGCCACTTAGTACGTATGAAACACAGTATTACATCCCTACCTCATTGTGAATCTGTGAATCATTGTACAATGAAGTTTAAATACTGTGAACATAAGACCTCTATCAAAACTTCAAACTTTTAAGGACAGACCCTTTGAGATAGCCAGGGGGTTTTTGTGGGTTTTGTATGTTTCCAGCATGTTGGTTTTAAACATACTTCTAATTTAGTTGTACTATTTTTTAAACAGGAAAAAGAAAACAGGCAGAGTGAACACTGTCATCTTCAATGTGAAGAGCTAAATCAGGTGGATATTGAAATTATCCACATTTCCTTTTGTTCATTGCCAATCTGCTATGTTTCACAACTCAGACCAGAGAGAGGACTTCCGAACCCTACAGAACTGTATATTTATTTAATTACAATATAATGCATGGACATGCACCTATAATGAAGATATACAACTGTAAGATGGAACGTTGCAGTAAGTAGGCTGTGGTCACATCTGCTTAAGACTTTCCTTACATCTTTGTCATAAGTTGATAACAGAGGCATCCATTAATGTGACTGAATCAGTAGAGTTTCATGACTTCAATAGTCCTTCCCCTTTAGGGAGTAAAAGAATGAAAACAGTAATCTAATTCCACGCTTTAACATGCTCCTGAGTCAGAAGCCAGGAGCAGTGACTTTTGTAACTATGTTTGTTGCCTTTTTTCATTTGACTACTTCATGAGCCTAAAAATGTCAGCATGAAGTATCTTACCATTGTTTCTAAAATGCTACAGGTATATACTAACTGTGCCTTTTTAATAAAGACAGAGCTTTTAGATAGAAGCCTAGGCTTTTTGAGATTTATAGAATATATACAGTATCTAAAAAGTTTAATCTTTCTCTCCCTGCCCTACCTTCTCAAAACAGTCACTCATTAGATAGGTAAGTTATATTAAGAAAACTATGAAAGATTATTACTGTTTCTATTGTCCTGGAAAATCACCTCGTTACAGCACTTGAGATATTTATGAAACTACCACATTAAAAAAAAAAAGAAAGAGATCCTTTAGGGTTAGCAGGAACAGTAAAAAAAGGTATATACCTTGTAAAGTTCTCTGTAAATACGAAAATAAACACCCCGAATAGAGGTATGAGCTTACTAGAGAAATAAAAATGATACAGATAATATTCTGCAGAGATCAACAAAATCCCAAATCTGATAAATTTTGTATTAGAAGAAAGATTAAGGCAACAAAGGGCAAGAGTAGGGTGAAAAATCATTTCTTACACTTAAACTAGTTGAAGAGTTTCATAAACACTCTTTCATGACTGACTTTCAAGTGTGACAAGTGGGACTGAGCTCTAGACAAGGTTGAGGTAGAGGGCATATATGGAAAGTTCTTTCCTTTTTAATGATCTTAGCATTCTCCATCTATTTTACGCCTCAAAAGATAAGAGACAAATTTTCTTGTATGCTTTTTCTAACATTGCCAGGGGTCACCTGCTCCTGGAAATAGCCCCTCAACGGAATAATTTCCCAGAGGCAGAGATCTTGTTTTATCAGAGCTGTAGTAAAGTCATGTTTTCCAAGAGAAGATGTTTTTAATTATACATCAGATCTACATTATTTAGGTTTAGAAAGCTACTCTGAGACTGAATTTTCCTTTCTGTTAAACTGAAAGAGGGGGGTTTTTTATTCTTTCCTTTCTAAATTTTTCACACAGACTAAGCCTGATAATAAATATCTTCACAATTTTTTCCTAATTCATTTAACTTCTGCTGTGAAAAATGGTGCGATAACAAGATCCAAGCTCCTCAAATGAATAACAAACTAACAAAGCATTATATGTTTGTTTCTGCATAAACCTGTGCACTACTTCAGTCATCTAGCATATCAATCCTTCTTTGATGCTTTGAATTAGCATAATTTCAGTCCCTATATATATTTCCTTAAAACCAAGTAGGAAAAAAAAAAAAGAAAAACTCTGTAGTGCTGACTGAAATTAAAGTCTGTCCTTCTCTGCTTACCTCTGATGAGAGGAACACTGTTGAACACAGTGAGTCTCTCCTGGACAGAAGTTGGACTGGGGAAGAGGGAGGAGTGGTGGGACTAAAGTATTTGGTTTTGAGGGGAAGGAGAGGTCACTTGTATAGCTGAAAACAACGCCGAACACTGCAAATTTTAAAATTATACTGGGATATAACAGATAGAATTTTATGTGGGCTTTACTTCATTAGGATTTTCTTTCCAGAGAAGTATTCATTTTTTTTAGATTAATTTATATAAAGGATAAATACTAAAGTCACAAAAGGATGAAATCAAGGTTAATTAAAATATTTAAGTTTTCAACAACAAAAATGATAATTACAGTAGAATAAAGAGTAAAATATCTCTTATTGAATAGCTCATTATTAGGTATGCTCAACCTTTTCTATTAGATCTTCAAGGAGTTTTTAATACCCTCTTTGTCTCTTTATTCTTATACCTCATGTGCCTTAGAAAGGAAGGAAAGGAAAAAGGAAAGGAAGGAGGAAGGGAGCAAAAAAGACTTGCTACATCTATGCAAAATACCTGGTTTCTCCTTAGGTAACGTAGTTCCATTCTGATATACCTGTTTATTTGCTTTTCTTCCAAGCCACATAGATATTTGCTGTTTACAAGAATCTGATATATCAACTGTGGGTATAAAAGTCAATTTATATTGATATCTTGATAATGGTAATTTTGCTTCAAAAGCTGAAATGGGGAGAAGGATAACCAAATATTTTTCCAGGACTAGGAGGTAAAGCTCCTACAGTAGCTAATAGAGTCTGTGCTGTCAACTGCAACCGTGACTTTCCAGGAAAAGAGCTGTAGATGAGAAAGGCACATTTCTTTTTATCTTCCACTTATTTTATTCTCTTTCCCCCTTTATGCGAAGTCTGCCTTATAGGAAGACTGGACTAGACTGTATCAACAGGAGTAAAAGTGCTGCCTGAAATATATTCCTTTCTTTTCTTAGCAAGGGCACTTCAAATTCTTCAGGAGAATAGCTGAAAGGAATTGGGAACAGGAAAGATTATTAAAATGGATATGTATTTAAGGTGGTTTTGGGGAGGTTCACCAGGTGGCACTGTTTCATATAATCAAACATATTTTTTCCAAATGAAGAATGAGCTCCCTTTGGCTCCAAGAGTCAGATTTGTTGAGGCAGGTATGGTTCATAGGGTTGTACGTGGCCTTTGCCCTTGTCATCCAGGGTTAAGTGAGCTCTCAATGAGAGGTTGCCACACAGTGTTCAGCTTCCTCTGAGAGGGGCCTCAGTGGTCTGTTTCTCAAGGGCTGCTTCTCAAGGACTTGTGCAAGTAAGCAAGGGATAATAACACCATTATGCTGTGGGTCTCTGTGAAATATATCTCACCCAAAGTACTTCTTTCCATGATCATGGCTTTAAATGACAGGCATAACTGCGTTAATGCAGTAGACTTTGCCAGGATGCTTATTCCACGTAACATCTTGATGATCAACAGCACCATCTCGAGTCAGGACGACCTATATTAAGCAGGCTGAGATGGATTAGGCAGTAGTGTGAAACAGGATGAATCATTACGCTGCGGCCTGAAACAGGCCTCCAGAGCTGTGCCAAGGACAGTCTCTTCCAAAGTTGAAATGAGGACACGGAGGTACTGCTTCATGGCTGGTGGGAAGCGAGAGAGGTCTGCTGACGATGGGGTATCCATGAAGGAGGGCTCCCAACCTTGTGGAGAGGAAGGACGTGTTGCAGGACCCTGGGCTTGTTTCTGCCAACGCGTCTACACACAGAAGCCTGACAGAGGGACCACAGGAAGATGAGATCTGTTGGGCACCAACAAAGGAAAAAGCCAGCCACTCCTGACAATTCCATCACCTAAATGTTGCTGCTTCTCTCTGCCTCTGTGGAAAGACTTGAGAGACATTCATTTTCTGTTGCCAGGAAATGGTTACAGACTTTTAAATGCTTCACCACCACTATTTGCTGAGCAGCACGTTTCCAGGCGTGGATCTCTGTAAAGTACTCCTGGGGACTTCTTAATGCATCAGGTTGCCCGTGATGTCCCAGGGTGGTGGACAGGGCCAGCACCAACCCTTCCCTGAGGGCTAGCAGACTTGGGGCCAGGCCGGGCACATGCCGGCCCTGCATCTGTGGCCCTGGGCATGGGTTGTGAGCCAGCAGCCAGGCAGTGGGAGCTCTCCATGGGACCATGGCCAGCCTATTGCCCCCACACCACCTTCCTCGGCCCAGGAGCTGTAGGCTCAGCCACCTCCATCATGGGTTCACCTGGATCCAGGGCCTGGCACACTGTGGGTGCTCTGCCGAGCTGTCACAGCACCCTGGGGAAGCCAAAGGTTTCGGCACCGGATCTGCAGGTCTTGGTTTCTCTCAGCAGCCATGTAACTGCCTCCTGCCCACCTCACCTTGTGCCCAAAGAAGTGGCTGAGGAGCAAGCTGCTCTGCAGCTGAGGAAGCCCCTGAAAAAAATGGTAAGTGGGGTCATAATAAGTTTTGTATGGGGTTTTTCTTGCAAAATATATCTTCAAGTTGACCCATTACCTTGCACGCACCAAAGGAAATCAAAATATTGTGGGCCCTGAGTCTCCGTCACCTTGGAGTAAAATGGCTGGTTTATCCTGGTAGTGTGTACATCTGTATAGATACTGTCACTCTGCCCGGTGCCTGCACTTCAAAAATTATATGGACTTAAAAAATAATTAAGGGATTGGGCTAAATGGCTCAGCTGCAATCACAAACTGTGGTAAACTTGGGGCCTTACATGTATGGAAGGAGAAGAAAGGAGGAGGAAAAGAAATGTAGCATTTCTTGCTTGTTTAGCTGATGCACAGAACACTACAGCTTGAGAAATATTACATTTAGCTATCTTCATCATAATTAGCTGTTATTCTTTATTTGCTAAATAACTGGAATAACATTTTGTCAGAAGGAGCTGGGAGTGTTTTTCAGCTGTTTCTTTTGCTATAGCGTATTCTTAGTCAATTAATTTAGTCTTTCTGTATGTTGCAGCTAATATTATAGTATTACCAGAATAACAGCCCTTTCTCTGATATCTTTAGTATTATAAAATTAAAAATTATTAGAACTGAAAAGGGCATTTTCCATTAAATTCTTTATTATCTTTTGTAGAAAAAAGTTAATTACTTTTGAAATTCATTGCTGTTATTTCATGAATGAATACTTCATGTTGTCAGGCAAACAGTTTTTCTTCTGTGTTACTATTAATCCCTATAAATCTGAATTTTAAAGTGGGCCATTTATTTCTTATCTAAAATACTATTTTGACGTGAAATTTTGAATTTCACTATTTTAGGGAAAATTTCCAACATGTTTATGAAATTAGCCTACAAGATGGTTACATATACAAGTTTTTAGATCACGGCTTTACATGTATGTTGAGTTTCCAGAAAAATCAGCCCTCTGGCTGCTCTTCTGGTGAATGGAGTGTGAACACATGCCTGATTTCCTAAATCTGCCAAGTTTAAACATTGTGGTTGAGTAAAACGGGTTTCCTATTTTTCCTTTAGACAGACAGGTGTATATATATACTTTTGACGTTATTTATAAAAATAAAAACAAATTATTTTGTCTTTATAGATGTTCTTTTTTTTTTTATGTCTTTATTATTTGTGTCTTTAAAATCACCAGAAAATACCAGAAAAAGGAAGTCTTAATAATTTGTTACCGGTTTATTTTATTATGGTTTGCATGTGTTTGAATTTTGATTACAAAAAACAGAAATATGGATAATGTTATAATTTTCTTTTTCCAATCTAAATTAGCTACCTCAATAAATTAATTATATGCTGAAAGACCTTCCAAATTGACATATTTTGATGTAGCACACTGAAGAAATCAAAAACTCCTTTTAAAAGATAAGGCGATCTGAATATAGACATATATTGCCTGACTTGTCACTCTTTTTTTTTGGTCAAAATTGGTTTGAGGATTTCATATTCGTAATTTTCCCCCAAGTATTGTTAAGGAAATTATTTTCCCTGAAGTATAAGTTCAGCGCACTGAGGTGAGTAGTGTTCCTTCTCTTACAACCAATACTTAGCTTGAAGTCTTCACTTCAAGGGAATTTTTAGGAGAACCTTTTTTTTTCTATTTTTACTAGTGTTTTCTTCTTCCATGTGAGTTTGTTAATTCTAAAATTGTGAATGACATGTTTCCTCTACATCTGAGGATTTTCTGTGATGGATAAAATCTCACATTCACATCATTCTTTCAACTTTTTTACTAAATTTTAGAAATGCAAACAAACTGTAGTAATGGTGTTCTCTTTCATTTCAGTTTGATTTTGAATGGATACCCCAGCTCTTCTTGATATAAAGTATTAAAATTCTTTGCTTATTCTTATGACAAGGTGTATGACCTTTCTCTTTTCTTGCATTATTATTCATCCTTCTTTGATATCATTGGCATGTTATTTTCACTTCTCTGACATCCCCGGCATTCTGCCATGTTCTTCACGCTTTTGACCCAGAAATGTTCAAAAGGGAGGCACGTTTTCAAAGAAGTTTGTTCCTACAGGAAAGGTAAACACATTGTTTTAAAGAAACTACTTTTCTTCTGCTCTTTAGGCTCTTGGTTGGCTTTGTTATTCTTTTCCCCATGAACAATTAATCTGGATGTATGCAGTCACCTGGTGGATAGTAGTTTTGAAAGGAGCTATGGACTGACAGGCTGTGAGGTAAGTACACAGCAAAAGTCATGTACCTATTGTGGCATAAAACCCAAGTTAAATCAGATTGTATGTTCTTCCGTAGTACTCCAAGCAGCAAAGTTCATTATGATTGGTGAGATATAATTTCAGATCAAATTCTAAATATAAAAGTCTTTGCTTTTGTGACATACGATAGACACATCTGAAAAATCTGAACAATATTTCTATAGTCTAGCTCCTTATGCAACAAAGAAAAACATCCAAATTTTTTAGATAATCCCAAGATTAATTATTTTAGGGGAGGATAACTGTCAAATGCACATTTCACATGAAAAACATTACAGGAAAAAAATCTTTGATAATTCTCTTCTGCTGTTTTCAATGTGTTCGAATGCAATATGAAGGTCCATACCTAAAGTATTATTGCAGATAAATTATAAAAATCTTTATAATGGATTTTTTTCCATGAAGCATAGATCACTGTGTTTCTAGCCAGTGATTGCTGGCTAGAATTTTATCTGGGCAATGTCCTCATAATGAACAGATGAACAGAAGCTGGTTGTGCTTTTTTTTTTTTTCCCTGCTAATTGAAAAGGATGAATTCTGTAAATAAACATATTGTGCACTGATTATTAACTGCATACTCCAGAAAGTCTTACTAACACATTCAAGTTAAATTGTTATTAATGATTTGATGCCTGGTTCCTGGAAAAGATCTTAAAACTCAAAGTCCAGTGTCCTTAATTTGTGCATGGAAACATGAAGTTGTGCAAGGAAGGCAGAGAACCGTCAGAGATTTGCATAGAGTTTCTCAACAGAGACATGTCTTACATTTCTACTGGAATCTGAGATTTAGGCATCTAAATTAGGTCTGCATCTATGTCTAATTTATGCCTAAAACTTCATGTCAGTAATAACCATTGACACATGTAATGACTCATGGATTATAAAATTCCTGTTTAGGAGGAGTAGAAGAGGTGCACTATTTTACTGTTTGAAGATCCAGAGGCTAGAGCATTTGCCTGGTCAGTGGGATGGCCATATTAAACTGCCTCAATAGATAAAAATCTGAAATAAATCTGAAAGCGGTTTCTTCATTTAAAGATAGCTTTTTTTTTTTTCCCTGCTATGTGCCCTATGCTACTTTTTCTGTACTCTTTCTACCAGCAGGAATTTTGTGTTCTTTGCTATACAATGAGTCACCTTGGACAAAAAGGCCATCCTGGACAAAAAGAACCAAAGAGGTTCTAACCTCTAACTTACCAGTTAGCAAATTCACTAGTGAGGTATATTCACTAAGTTTAAATACTCACTGGCTGAAATAGTTTGTTTTCCATTTTCTGAATAAATCGGTTTACTTCTGAGATATTGAATAAGGCAAAATAAGAACATCTCTTTTCATGCCTATGTTAAAAGCCAAAAGGCAATGAGAATGCATTTTGTGACTGACCTACACCTGAGTGGATATTTTGGGCATGCTCTAACTTCAGCATTTCAGGTAATTGTCTGCAGAGCTGCTGGCTCTCAATGGGCTCAACTCAGAGTTGTACAAGGCACCTCAACCAAAGTTGTGGTGGATTTCTGTGCATTGGGGATCTGCAAGTGCACAAGGAATCGCAGATTTATAAGGGCAGCTCTATTTGTTCACATCTCCCCTATAATTTGTATATGGTTTATGCTGTGAACACTCCTCTTTTAATCAACTGATTCTGGCTATGTTTCAGTGCAACACTTTTCAAGGCAATACAGTATTTCACCAGATTTGCTTGAGACTTCAGTGGCTAAATAGATTTTCAGAACAATATGAACTGTACAGAAACTTCCAGTACCAAATACATAACTTGAATGTGGCTTTGTAGTGAATATTCAACAGACAATTAGCATTGTTCAAACAGTATTGTTCAAATACTGTTATAGTTCAAATTAGTATTGTTCAAACAAAAGACCTAAGCAAGCCTTAGGTTTGTCTCTAACTGCTCTCTAAGAGAGAGGATACACCAGAAATGTATGTTATTGTTGTTGTTATTATTATTATAATCAACTGATTAATTTACCAAAATTAATTAATTTAAAATAGTCAGTTAATATAGACCAGTAGGACAGAATTCATATTCTATCGTTTATTGTATGCCAACCATTTTTCCTCCTTGCATCTGTTGCTCCTTTGATAGCTTAGGACAATTATGAGATTGTTATTGAATTTCTTTTTGTATTTAGACGATACCTTTTTTGCCAGCTCAATAAATTTCAGAGGGGTTTCAAGTTGGGGTATTTTCTGTAAGATTAACCAAAAAAAATTATACCCATTTTTCATTCAACAGTAACGATATCAGGAAGATAAACCTATGAGATTTATTCAGGTCTTTTATTAAACTCTTTTCTAATCCTCCTTTGATTGATGGTTTTAAAAATATTTGTTTTGAGTTCCTTGCATTTGCAGATAAGATAATATGCATTCCTGTATTGAGAAGTCATACGGGAGGATTCTGATATACACTGTTACCAAATGTTCTGACAGTAATTTATTGTCCCAATAGTTATTTGTCTTTGATTATTTTACTGTGAGGGTAACACTTAGACTCCTTATTAAAGAAGAGTCTTACTGTAAGCAGTGTCCTTAAAGTCCTATTAAACACTTATTGTCATCCCTAGGTTAAAAGGATAATTAAAGGCTATACTATAATCTTGTAAAGTAGTATATTTAGTTCCTGACAAGCTGAAGTTCTTTAGCAGTACACATGGAATGTCCTCCAGTAATCTGACTGGAAATATCTTTAGATGTGATCGAGATTTTGAAAGGTGATGAGTTATTTCATGTTCTATCAGCTATTTGAAACAAGAATATAACTGTACAGACTTTAACTTACAGGTTACATAAATACAAAACAAAAACAAAAAAACCCTAACTAATCAATATCACCTGGTGAATGAACTCAGTTTTGTTGCCTTTTCCCCGCTCTCATTAACTGTTTGAAGTGAAATATCCTATCTTGAGATAATTTCTAAGTATTCTTAACCTATAAGTATTCTATAGCTTTTTCCCCACTTATTTTCTAGAAGATGTGCTAGTTCATGTGCTTGCCTTAATCTATATACAAGGAAAATTGTTAACAGTATTTGGTTTTTAAGCTTTTATATTAGCAAGTATCTAAAATTTGCTTCATTGCTTTTGCTTCCTGCTGTCTTTTAAAAGGAATGACTTTTAAAGCAAAAAAGGGGAAAATTTGACCTAGTCTTTTTACTTACATGATAGCTCCATATTCTTGGAATCTTTTTTCTGATGAAAAGCACTGGTGCACAAGAGTAATGAATAGCAAGAGAATGATGTTTTAATGTGAACTATGGACTTGTAAAGGACCGTATTGGTGGCTATCTATACAAGGGGTTTCTTCCATAATGGTCATGAATCTGAATAAAGGCTTGTCTAACAAAACATGAAAGTTTAGCCTCTTCTAACCTGGGTGGCCACACCATTCACTTTTAAACAGGAAATTAAGAATACTCTTCTATGTTTTAGACCTGAAATTTGTTACTTAACACACTGTCATTTCCTCCTTGGATCCATAGCTTTGCTTTTGTTTCAAAAAGATAAGATGGGGACAAAATAAAAGACTGAAATGTGCTAAAATGTTTAAAAGGTTCTAATTTATCACCTTATACCTGATATTATGTGACATTTTCTCCAGAATTATGAAAAGACTATTGTAAAACCAGGACATGATTAACCTAACTGTTGGGCTTAGGTGATGATTGATTAATATATTTTACCTGAAGATCTTTTTATTCTGTTAGCTCTTTCATATATGTGATATTGAATAACTGCACAGTAAAAATGTTTTCAATTTAGATTTTGAGGTCACTTAAATGACTCTGTGTGCATATTATTTCTTTAAATAATAGAAGATCTTTTAGATTTTTAGTGCCTTCTTTATGGGTAAATCTGTTATAATAATAATTTAGTAATATAATAATAATAATATTGTAAAGCAAATAATTTAGGAAACCGAACAGATTTTACTGCAACTTAGAAAACAACTCAGTTGATCAAAACTAAACTTGCTGTGAAAATCTTTTCTTTTGCAACATTCTTCCTATTTAGAGTAAAACAGAATTTTAGTAGGTAGTATTTTTTTTAGTGTGGAAAAATAAGTTTGGACAAGCAACTTGGTCAGATTACTGAGAATGAGCTGGCCAAGTCACCAAAGATTTCAGATGTAGCAAATCATGTAATAGGATATAAAGCAGCCAATACACACACACACACACATATATATATATATATATTTTTTTTTTATATATATATGGTGTTGACCTACACAAGTAAAATGGTTTATAAGGCAGTGACTTTGGCAGGTGAGGGAGAGAGATTACTCTCCAATACGTAGATTACCTTGGGTAGAGAAACGTGTTGGGTTTTGTTTTTCATAAGGCTCAACTATGATTTACATTACATTCTTCTGCTGCTGCTATGTTTACAACATGTCATTAGTGATAATATTATTGATGACTTTGTTTCTTTTCATGCAGGGGAATGGGTGTGTGTGTGTGCTTATTACGTTGACATTTTTCTATTTTATATCAATGTCAAATGTTATCCTGAAAGTAGCTGTTCTTGAAGTCAACACTGTGCAGCTTCAGAATTCACCACTGTAAATCCATTACGCTTCCTTTTTTCCAGTCAGTTTGATCTCTCTGGGAAAGTATGTCGTGCATCTTTATAAACAACATGTTCTGCTCTGTGGAGATGTGTGCTAGTGGAAAAAAAAAAAAAAAACAACAACAAAAAAAAAACACAACAAAAAAAACACAACAATGACAAAACAGAAACAAAACAAAACGAAACAAAAACCCAACATGGATTCCCTATGTAAAAATACTTTCCAGTTGGTGAGCTTTCTCCATAGTTATGCAAATTAAATTTGGCAAGATTTTTGTGACAGCAACAATGCAGTCATGTTGACAGTCATGTCAAGATTAGAATTGTAGGTAATTATCCTGTAGATTTTACTATTTGGTGCCATGTCTCGATCTGAGATACAAAGTCACTCACAGTGAAATCCACCTGCTTATAAATATTGATGTTCCCAACATGACTTGTCAGATTGGTGATGAGTACAAGCTCTTTCTTATAATCCAGCGAATTATTGAACAGCATAAGTTCACTGTTGTTTATCTTGCCAGCTTTGTTGTGATCAATTGCTGTATACCAGATGTCAGCTGCCAAAGCAACACATTGAAGTCATCTGTGATGAACAGTTTGCCTGCCATAGGATCTGTGCCAGTGTTGCAATGAAGGCTGTTGAACTCTTTTATTCCCTTACTGTGTATGGGGCTTTTTTTGCAAGTTCCAGTGATGGTAATGTTGAACTTCCCACATAATGGTAGTAGTTTTGGTCTGAGATTCCTGCCTGGTGATGTTTGGTTTTGCTTTAGTGTTTTTTTTAATAGAGTATGTAACTTTGTAATTGGAAATTCAGCAAGGTTATTGGCATTGCCTGGGCCTGGCCTCTGTGTCTGGATTACTGAGGTGATTAGTCCATCTGTGTCTTCATAAATCATCTTCCAGCATTATTCAATCTTCACAATACCCTTTACTCCATTGGGGGAGGAAAGTGGAGATAACACTGGGTTTTTTTTGTTGCTGTTGTTTTATCCTTCATTTGTACTGCTATGGGCGTATTGGTGCTGTTCATTTGTTATATTTTGAGCCATCACCAAACCAGTTCAGTTGTCAGTAGGATCATGTACATTTTTTCTGGAACATCCGCACACACACATATATATACACCTTCCAGGGAAACCTTTATGTGGCCTTTCAGTACCTAATGTGGGGCTTATTTGAAAGGTGGGGATAGACTTTTTAGCAGATCCTGTTGTGATAGTGCAAGGGGTAATGCTTTTAAACTAAAAGAGGGTAGATTTAGAGCAGATATAAGGAAGAAATTTTTTTTACAATGAGGGTGGTGAAACACTGGAACAGGTTTCCCAGAGAGGTGGTAGATGCCCCGTCCCTGGAAACATTCAAGGTCAGCCTGAACAGAGCTCTGAGCAACCTGATTTAGTTGAAGATGTCCCTGCTCATTGCAAGAGGGTTGAACTAAATGACCTTGAAAGGTCCCTTCCAATGCAAACTTATAGTTCTACCTGTTTTCTCTTTTGCTTAGAAGGCAAACTGGTTGTGCTTGAATCCTATTTTCTTTTAGAAAATAATTTCAGTTTAGTAACTTCAGTTTGGAGGTGGTTAGTAAATATTGGGGGCAGTATTGAAGATCTTCTTGTAAGCTTGTCTATTTTCTCTATCTAAACTGAAAACGACACTCTTCTGAAGGGCAACTATTGTGCTGTCCAGAAACTGCTACACTTAATATGATTAGAGATTTTACAAACAATTAAAGGTTAAAAAAGGTGGGGAAATGCAATTCTAAGGAACTGGAGTCATTGAATTGGATAGTACATAGTAAAGGATAAGGAAAAAATGCTGATTACTCCTCCCATAGCTATTCTCGCAGCAAGCAGAATGATGTATGTGTTAACTATCATCTAAGTCATATGAAAAATTCCACATTAGCACACAGAAGTTGCAGAAAGCTTCTGAATGGATCACCTGAGATATTCTGCTGCAAACATCCATGGTTTGGAGGTTTTCTTATCTCACTTCTGGCCTTCAGTTTCTGACCCCCTGGTGAGTCTAGATTTACAAGCTTATTCCTGTAGACATATATGACTCAGCCAGGTTATGTCCTCTCCTTCCTCTGTTAGGTACTATGATTGAGGAAGCCAAATTCTTGTTGATGACACCAGCTTTGCAAACAGGTGTTTGCCAGCTGATAGTGTCAGCTCTAAGCAAGGCCTTTGCAGATGATGTGGAGAGTGCCACCTGGAGAAATCGCCTTCCTGCCTGTGCCCCCAGGCCCCTTTGTTCTTCTAAAGTTTTACTTGGCTGTATCACTGGTGCTTACTTGCAGCATTTTCTTATTCCTCTCCTGTCTGGAAACAAAAGCAAAAGCTGAATGATAACGGAGAGGTGTATATGGCTTTGATTAGTCCTACTAGCACATTTATGTGCTTTTAGAGAGCTGTTGTATGGTGTATTCCTTTCTAAATGGGTCTCTATCCTGAATAAGCGATTAATGGCCCTATGAGGAATAAGTTTGTTATTTTATTACAGTGGGCATTGTATGTTTAATCAAAACATGTGCATATTATTTGTGCATCTAATTTTTATGTTACAAGCAAGTTCCTCGTTCAGTGTGAAATACTGTGATAACCAGCTTAATATAAGAATACTGTTTAATATAGGAATTAAACAGTATTACAGAGAAAGAAGACTCACTGAAACTTGAACTGAAAGACTGGGGAGTTTTGACAAGTCATTTGGTAAGACTCCCAAATTTAATATTTCTACAGAATTCCTGAAGCAGAATAGCGGTGAATTTTTTCTCTACAAAAGAAAAGTTCTGATTTTTGTTATTCTGTAAGGAGATGTAAGTTAATAGCTTTAACAGGTATACACAGTGTGTTAAACTAATATAAGTGCATATGTATTTATAAAATAAAATGTGTCAGAAGTAGAAAAAAGTATAATACTAAACATAATTTTAAAAATTCCTGACATCCTAATCTGCTAAGAGAAAATAAGATTCCATGCCACAAAAAACCGCTGGCAAAATTAAATATTTGTACTTACAGATATGAGGAAATGAACATCGATTTGAGTTACAGATAGTAAGTTGGTAAAAATATGTGTATATACACAGAAGAGGATCAATATCTGTATATTTCATATAAGATACATGGAAACCCTGGACTAGAAAGAAATAGTCTATTTAAATTGTCAGACTTAAATGATAGAGATAACATTTTTGAAAGTAATATGAGAGCTGGAAGAGATAATATAAAATCCCCAGTGAATCCTCTGTAGTCCAGATTTGAGTCCCTCTGCACGAGCAAGAAGTCTTACTGCTAATGATGACTTTCTTCCAGAAAAAAAAAAAAGAGATAACTGTATTTCCTGG
>JAOXNG010000026.1:11946775-11962363 GCA_028566535.1 Scolopax minor | reverse complement strand
TTAAAACTAGATTATAAATCATTAACTTCCTCATCAAGCAGTCAATGCTTAGGATTTCTGAGCATTAGGGAAGAGTCTTACTTGCCTAAGGATGTCATTTAAGGCAACCATTAGAAGGTGGGACAACCATAGTGTGGGGAAGAGATTGATACAAGCTTAACTTACAGACCCAAACTTCACTGCAGAATTCAAATGTTAAGCATTTAGTGAAAAACTTACAGAGGTTTCCAGTTGTTGACCTAAGTAATAGAAAGTTTCAGTGCATGATTCATTGTACTTTAAGTTACTTTATCTATAATGTCCCTTTTACTGCAAATCTGGGGATTCTGGCCTGGAAAAGTCCAGGGATAGGATAGGGGGAAAAAGCACCAGATCTTCTAATTACCTCTTTGATAATCAGATGGTTTAATTTTCCCTAAGAGATTGTTTATTGTATTTAGCTTTAATACGTATTATTCAATTCAAAATTACTGTAGTTTTTAGAAGGGGAAAGTTTAATAAATACAAAATCTAATAATATTTGTATTTCTGTATGTTATAAATCAATTAAGTCCGCAGGGAGAATTCTGTCTCTAACAGAACTGGTAATAAAACAAATTAAAAATAAAATAATAAAATAGCTGAAATTAAATCTCTGTAATTAACTCTGTCCACCTCCTTTTTGTACCAAGATTGCAAATATTCATTCACATTTTGGATATGATTTTTTTTATATGTGAAAGTGAAAAATAATGTTTTACTCAGAACCTTGTAAGACTACCTGAAATCCATTCCAAAAGAATGAGAGGCTGATAGAAAACCCTGGAAGTGTATTGTAAACTATAGGAACTGTGTATTTAGCTGTGGAGGTGTACAACTCAGCCTTTTCACTGTGATCATCCCATAATCAGAGCTTTGATTGATCTAAACTACTGTGGGGCAGCATAACCTACTAGTAAGTGAATATTGTGCCCATGCCCTCTCTATTTGATAAACAGAAAGCCTCATTCATTAATTTCAGCAACGTATCACTCAGCGTGGCTGTTCCCGGTTTAACCAAGCAGTCAGCTTTTGCACAATCACTCTTTGTTAGACTCTATACAGACTGCTATTGTGAAGAAACACAGGGTGCTTTCTGGGCCACTTTTATTCTTACTTTGGTGTCATTTGGGTGCAAAAGGGTTATTCACACTGAAACTATGTTTGTCCTTTGTGCATGCAGAAGTTGAAATCTGAACTACTAACTTCTAATAATATCTAAGAACACATACATGCTGTGAGACAGTGAAGCCAGTCATGGGAGACTAAATATTCCAATAAAAACAGAGTGCAGAATTCTCATCAGCACATCAGGCATAAGGGAGAGCAGAGAGAATTGCGTTCTATAGGGGAGGAAATAATAATGATTAAGGTGACTGTTCTGCTAATAAATAATAAATCAACAAGAGAGTTTGCTGGTAATAATACTATTAAAGAGCAGAAAAGAGACACCGTCTCTCTGTAAAGTAAGGATTTTACACAATGTGAACAATTTAACACATCTCTGAAGACGTCGCTCTAGTTGATCAAAGAGAATTTTATGATCAAGGTGCCTTTTAGAGATGTAAAGGAGCAGTGAGAAAATAACCTTTATTGAGTGAGCATAAACTCAATATGTAATTCATGACCTCTAAAAGCATAAAAATCCTATATTGTGGACAAAAATAAGTAGTTTGTAGACATACTAAAGGAAAACAAACCCTTTGTTTTATAAGGAGAAAAGGAAGAGGCAGCCTTGGGAGAAATGTGCAAAATGTACTTGACGTGACTGACAGAAGCTAAAGGGAAAAAAAAAAAGAGGGAATTTGGGTCTTGTTTTGGGTTTTTTCCACAACTGATGACCCTTCAAAATTGGAAGAAGGAAGAAGTTGTATAAAATGTTCTGGTAAAAGCTCAGCATCCCATTAACATGGGGTCTTTGAAACATAAAAGAGAAAATATTTCTGTTGGAATTTTGGAGAAATCTTCAAATAAATGGGAATTATCTGGCTTCTTGTGAAGGCTCAAAGTTTGGCCAAGAATTCTTGGTGCACCACTCTGTAAGGAAGTGCACTCCCACCCTCTGTAATACAAAAAGCTCAAAATTACTGAAATTATAGTTTCAAACAATATGTCTTAGGGTTTCGTTATTACTTATTGTGAAATTATTCAATCTTGAATGAGTGAAATAAATCTCAATCTCCTGATGAAATGCACATACATATAAAATAAAAATGGACCAGCTAGGATTTGGTATTGATGACATAACTCCAAGTCAGAGCTAATATGAATCAAGAAAGCTATTTCATGAGCTTATACACAGTCAGAGCTTTAGATATTCATATGCTTGTATAGATTTAACTAGCTTAAAATTTTGAGGAAAATTGAACCTGTTAAAAAAATTCAAAAGAAGAACTTATGAATCTGGAGTGGCTGCTGATTGTAAATAAAAATTTATGTAAAATTAAAAATTGTCTTTTCAAGGCTAATGTAATAATTAAGTTAAAAAAATAATGTTTAAGGAAATGTGCTATCTCCACAAAGGATTTTAGGGATTTCAGTGTTTTAATGATTTAGTATCTTACCAGATAAAAGGTCAACATCACAAATTATCTAGCAAAGAAACAATGTATATTCTGATTTCTGGAAGGTTATTAAATGCTGAAACTTTCATTGTAACTTCAAGTTTGAATAAATTATAGGGAAAGGTTTGAATCATGAAAAGCAAATGACCAGCATGTATAGAACACATGCCACCCTTTTTCTGGACAGGTAATCCAAGGGAAGAGAACAGGTAAAAGGCCAGTCACTAGCAATGCCTGGCAGATAAGCCTAACATCTGTGGTCTATTATGAATATAGATATCACCTGTTTTGATTTAGATAAAAAGTGTATATATTAAAACCCTGAAATTAGAAATCAAAATTTTTAAATTTCTTTATGAAAAGGTGTGTGAAACTCTTTTATCTTTTTCTTTGTTTTTTGTCTGTGAGTGAATAAGAGTTCAGTACTTGATTAAAAAAAAAAAAAGTAACAAATTACTAATCAAATAGACAGTAGTTATTCTATGTTAAAAAATATTGTTATCCCAAAGCAGTTAATCTAAAATATCTTCAAATTCTCTCTGTATTATAAAGGAATGGGATAATAAGAATGCAGTACAATAACGTGCAGTTAAAGTAAAATTACCTCATGATATAAATACAGTCAATTTCCATGTTTACTCCTCAGTCTATTTAAACTTTTCTCATTACATACACAGGATAAAAATAAGTGAATAAATAATCCTGGAAGAAGGAACTCTGAACTCTCCAGCTCCAGGTGAGTGTTCTTACCACCCTACTGCAGAGTCATATCCATCATTGTATTCCCACTCTTTTCAGCTGAATAACTTTTTTCACTCTGTGTTCCCTTTTGGCACTACTTCAATGAGACAGTGAAGAAGGCCTCTGTACTTCTGTAGAGACTCAGGGTAGAAAAGGCATATAAGCCTGTGAAGTAAAGCTCGTTGCTCAAAGGTGAGAGGAAAGACTAATTCCAAGACTTATGTCTTGGACTTCTAACCACCAGAATACCTTGTTGCTTAACCATTAAGAACACTGTACAAAAACTGGCCAGTGGCAGGTAGCATGGCATACTTCATTGCAAAACAAAGCAGCTGCACTTTCATTTTGTAAGGCACCTTGTCCAGTTTGCATGTCAAGTGTTCTGGAGAGATAGTCTACTGTACTAGTGAGGAGAATGTGTTTTCCACATCTCAGTCTGGAGAACCTAGGCATTTTTGTGTTCTTCAGGCCATGTTAGTTCAGGCTGGAAACAGTAAGTTTTTGAAACACCGAACAGCTACTAACTATAAGTTGTGTTCAAGTTCCATGACTAGTTTTTTAAGTTTTGAGTCCTATTTTCATCTAGACCAGGGTTAAGCTTTTCACATCTGTAACTTAGATGTGATGCTGAATATGAATCCAGCTTTGGATTCTAGTTGCATCTTTTTTGCGTAAAACACAGGCAAACAGCAGCATCAGCAGTCATTGACTCACTTTCAACAGTTATATCCTCATGGAGAGACAAACGTCTTTGAGCAAGGAGAAACTCTTCACACTGCCAGTCACGAGTCTCAGCTGAGAGCACCATGTCCCAAATGAATCAGACACCTGCCTATGTGAAGGTTTTTTCCCTGTTCCCCTGTCAACCTCTTTGACTCTCGGTGGAGTAGTAGTGAAGAGTGCTCAAATAGTACACGCTGGTCTTAGGTGAGAGGTGGCAAATGTCAGATTCTGCTTGGGGGCATTGCTCTTAATTGTCACTTCTCAGCCCAGGCCAAAACTTCGCTATATAAGTACCTCCAATTTGTTCAAATTCCAAGTGAAACAGGTTAGCTTAAGCTAGAGCTCCAAAACAAGTAGAAAAGACACTTGACAGCTGGCATGAGTCACTGTGGTGATGTGGCAACTTAGAGCTTTGCTTCTTGCAGGCTTGTTCATAGACCATTAAAAACTGAGCTGTAAGCTGCTTGGCTCCGCTTCTAAGTGAATGCCTTAATCTCTGGCAACAACACTGAGAAAGAAAAATGTGAGCAACTGGAAGACTGACATGGAAGAAACATGCACATCAGGAAAGTAACTTAGGACCTCCCTTGCAAAATGCATTTGCTGAATACCCTTCTGTCCTATACATTTTAATAGGATAACAGTCCAGGAGCTCTGTTGATTGTCAGTTTTAATATTTTGATTTTGCAAGCTCCAGAACTCTGTGTGTAAATGCCTAGTTTTTATTACATGCTAGACTGGTTGAGTATTTGCAGGGTTTGCTTCACAGAAATCCTATGGAGCAAGTTCTTTGTTTCACTTTTGCCACTTACATCTTAGTTTTTAGGATAACATAAAAGATTTCAATTTGCTACTGAATTTGTCTCTGAATCTACAGAAAAAAAGAACTGGATCCATAGCAGATTCTTGAAAGACCATGGTAAGTGCATGTGAAAATGGACTGGTTTGAAGTCTAAAGGAAGAAAAAAACCTGCAAATTGATCAGTGATAAGTATCTTTAAAGGAAGCTGAGAGAAATGGTGAGCTGAGAAATCTAATGAAAAAGAAACTGGTGATTTTGTTTTTCCTCTTACTTCCTGAGTTTTTGCCCACTCCCCCCTCTACTACATTTCATCTTAAAGGTGAAAATGATGCAAGTGGGCCTGGCTTTGCTTATATGTATATCAAAATATATCTCATTGTTTCAACTCCTTGCAATCTAAACGTAAATGTATTTATAAAACTATCTATGAAGCTGAATATTTTTATATGTCAACATCCTCTAAAGACTTACAGACTGCAATTCACGTTCATTATTTTTATTCCAGAATAAAACTTGAAGGATATGGTTGTCAATGGAAAGCAATGACTTCAATTAAACTTAATGACTAGAAAGGGGACTGAAGGTATTAAACAAATTTGAATGTATTACTGAAATGCCTGCTTGAATTTCGCTCAATCCATGTTCTCAGAGATATTTTCATACTGTAACTGGTAATAGAAGATTTGGTATAGCAACAGTAATAGAGAAGCTGTATATGAAAAAACAATATGAAAAGACCCAACAGCCATTAACCAAAATGGTACTTCAGAAGAGAAAGTCTACCTGCTTAAAATTAAAGATATGCAACTGTGACAGTGCTGGTAAAAACACATTTTCATTCAGCTCAAGGCTTAATATTAACATGCAAAGAAGCTGAGGGATGTCTTTTCAATGCATAAGGTTTTATGAAGTAAATGGAAATGACTCACAAAGGGTCAAATCCTGCAAACTTCATCTTCAGCTGAGCTTCAGCTGATGCTTCAGCTCAGTAAAATTACAGGGGGAGTGAAAATTCTCAAGGGTGTATTAGAAGACCGAACCTACTGAGTAGGTAGGCAAAGGACAGACAGGATTACAGTGGTTGTGGAAGTTTATGTCTCCACTGCCCCTAAAATGACTATAATTTTATTTTGATTCTAAGCAAGCAAGACAGAAATCTAGCGCTCTGTTAAGCATCAGCAGAAGAGGGATAAGACTGGATATTGACCATTTAATTAATCAACAGCTTTGAGTTGAGCACCACTTCTATGTTGATAATACTAATTTTAATTGCACAGATATGGTTGATGTTTTACTTGTTTTATAAACTGTGAGTTTCTTTTATAAAACTGTGAGTTTTCATTTCATTCCTAGGTGACTAATTTCAAATGAGATAATAGTTGTATTATTTTAGTCAGACACAAGGATTCTTCCTTTCTCCTTGTAAGCTGAAATAGCTAAAAATTTTTTGGGCATTGGAAAAAAGAATTCTAAAAAGAAATATATATTTCATACAGAATGATCCTATATCTTTGAGACAGGCCCAGGCCCACTGATCCATTCTTGATTAGATCCTATTATTTTAGACTGACTTGACTGTTGTTTTGTTTACAGTTACATGTATAATTAACACGACCAGATTATTCCTCTGCTTTTGTTGAGATGATTGTGGATGCTACTGAACATTCTTTTGAGGGTTGCTCAGATGTTTGCTTTATAACAGTTTTAAACCTACAACTTTGTACATATCTCTTCTACTGCTGTTGGATTCAGCAGGCTCTTCACATGAAATTTACATGGAAATACCATACCTATAACATTTCAAGTGAAGAAACAGCAAGATACTTTTTCACCTCCCTGAGTTTACCAAGAGGATACAAAACTGGAATCCCTTCTCCTCTTAAAATTGAACTGTTGTTTGGAGTTTGTCCTTCAATACGGAAAAATCTTCCAATGTTCCTAAAATATTCTGATGAACTTGGATTTCTCCATTTAGTTAATCTTCATTATTTTGAGGGGGAGAAAGAGGAGTGAAATAAAGGGCATCACTTCTTGTGGTATTAGAGCTAAGTAACTTAATCTTCTAATGAATATTATTTGATCAAATATCTCTCCCTGTGAAAATTTTAATTTTAGCTTGTTTATGTATACTTGCATCTTGTTATCAAGACAATTTTTACAATCATGTGATCAAGATCTTTATTGTAGTTATATTATTTGTGCGACATTTTAGAAGAATAACAGTATTAATTTATATTTGCAATAGGATGTTGTTTTAAATATATATATATTTTTATGTTTCAACCATAAAACATACTAGTACACTGTACATTTCCTACAATATTTGCCTTCTGTTGTTACAATGATTGAGTCATAAAGCAACACAAAAGTTGCTGCTATCAAGGAAGCTCTATTTTCAAACATCTAATTAACTATTAATATGATAATAGTTAAAGCTATTAACTTCTTTCCAACTCTAAAAATTCAGTGAAATTCAGTGAAACAGTGAGCGGATACTTTGTTTTTCACTTGGTTTCTTAAGAGGGTTTTGAAGCTGTACATATCCCAGTAGCCAGAAAAAAACAACACTAAGCCAACACTAAGTCTGTCAGAGTTTACTACAAGGTAGGTAAAAACAACAAGAATAAAAACATATTTTAAACTGTACAAACTGTAACTGCTGTATGTACACATAAATCACTGCAGTGGCATTCAGGTTGATTACTGAGTGTACTGGCCACTTGAAAGTATTTTAGATTTACCAAAAAAAAAATTAAATTTCTTCATGAAACATAATATTAAATGATGAAGTTAGTTTAGATTAAATTAAGTATTTAATTGAATCTATTCACTACATCCTGTCCCACTCCAAAAGCTTTCTAGGATTTTTAGAATTAATATTTTTTTTCTTCAATATAACACATGAAAAAGGGGAGAACATGAATTAACAATGATTTTAATGTAAAAAATAATGGCACAATTTTTTTTTTTAAAAGGCAACTCAAACTAATAGTTGAAATGTGCAAAATTGAATGTGTTTACTCCAAAAGTTAAAACAAATTCTCTCTTAAAAATGCTTAACTTTGCTTACTTTCCTCATTTTTCATTCCTCAGGAAGGGAATGGTAAGGAAAAATAAATGAAATGACTTAATGTGGGAGCTGGAAAGAAAAGACTGTTGTTTATGCATACATTTTATTTTATTTCACTTTTTTAAAATTTAAGGTGTGTAGGTAAGAGGCAAGTATATAATTATTAACACTTTACCAGTCAATGCTTAATAGACCTCCCATATTCTATTGTAAAACAAGAATTTATTAGACAATATTTCCATATGGATATCCACTGAAGATGTATATACATGTATAAATAAAACAGGAAGTGGAAAGCAATGAGAAGATACCACAAAACCTAAAAGCAAAAGGAAATATTAAAATATTTACTGAGGGGCAGAAGTGCATGAAGGATATGAGGAGCTATTTTCCTGTCAGTGATCTGAAAGACAATTTGGACAAACTCTTGGGAGTCATGCTTCAGTAGTGATAAAGAAAGTAACATTTGTAACAATATTTTGACCAAATGCTAATTCCACCATACAAGAGATGAAAGTATTTGAGTTAATCAATCTGTTACCCTTCAATAAATATCTCAGCCTGAACAGGAATTCTTCAGGTTTTTTTCAAGACAGCAGGAGGAGCAACACCTGCACAAGTGATACAGAGAATTGTTTATGAGAGTAAAGGAAGAGCCAATGAAGTCCAATCATACAGCGCACCTAAAATTCTGCTTTAGCACAATTTAAAGGGTAAGATTTCAAGTAATTGATAAGTAATCAAGGCATATAATTTTCTAATATGTATATTCCCAGTTGCATTAACTTTTTATTTGAAAATGCTAGTTCGTTTGCCTCTTAAACCCCTCTTCATAGAAGGAATTTCTCAGGTTGTCATAGATTTGTAGGTTTGTGTTTGTAGGCAAAAAAAAATATTAATTTTAATTCCCATAATATTCTTAAATCTGTTTCTGTATGGATACTTTGTAGATAAAAGGGGGTACAAATACTCAAAATGTCCTCATCTCAAAACATAATTGAGGTTATTCTTATTTTCTGTAGGTGGGAAATACCTGAGGTAGATGCATGTTAACTCTATAAAGTTTTTTGGTACACCTTTACTGAGATTGAAACTAGTATATTTTCTTTAGAAACTTGTTCTTTCTGTGATGCTTTGCTATATATATATATATCTATATGCAAGTTTGAGGTGATGCTATGGGGGAAGAATCAAAGCCTCTATGCTATCTTCATTCTTCAACCTAGCAAGACCCTTCCAATACTGTTACCATATTAAGATGAACCTTTCAGAACTTTCTCAACTGAGGGAAATATCATTTTTGTAAATAATAAAATAAGCTTAAACTTTATGAAAAAAATATGGAACTGACCTTTAAATGTTCCAAACACCAGTAGTTCTATGGCATTACAATTTATTTAACCTTTGAGAGAGTGTTCATTTAAGTCACTCCAGCTTTATTTTTTTTTAACTGTAAGACAGTGAATTATGTCACATAAAGTGCTTTTATTCTTACTGGATAACAATTTTTTCTGCATTTATATTTTTAGTCATTCGTTTACATGACGTGAATTAGTCATTTGGTATTCATGTCTCACAATTTTTTTTTTATTTTTTCTTAAAATACTATATTTAAGATCATATTAACAATTGCCCTTTAAGATTTCTACTCTCAACTGCAGGGCTTTGAGAGTAGAAGTTACTCTGCTATTAGTTCAAAGCTTGCTTTATCTCTTTAAATATAAGACTAACCATATATTTCAGTTGCAACAGTGATGCATATCAAAGACTGGAATCAAAACATTAACATAATAAACAGTAACAGTAATAAGAATACAGAACCTATGAGTCAATCTGATGCCTCCTTTTTCTCCGAGAAAAAGTTCTTTCTTAATATCCATTTCAAGAGCAGAGTGTTCAAGTGGTCCCATTTTATGCACTGAACTATTTTTTTATTGTCTCTGAGACAAGTTCCTACTGAAAAGCCAAGTTTTGTTTATTTACTAGAAAGAAGGCTTTTGATTTGAAAAATTATTGGGGAAAGAGGGTAAAACGGTGTTCCACCTTTGTGAATGTATTGTTCTTTCCTTTTGAGCAGGAATACCTGGATTTTTTTGGTAAGTAGCTCAGCCATCTCTCTGGACATTTAGTAATAGTACAGTGTTATTTCAGTTATTGTATAGGCTTTAAAATGGCAAAAAAAAAAAAAAAAGTCAGTTTTCACAAATGTAGGAACCACATCATGGCATTATAGGTATATAGGTGTCTGTGCAAAAAAAAAATCGGTTTTGGAGTCCTCCAGAAGAGGTATTTAAAGCATTCTCAGGAACGTGTAGTTTGTAGAAAGCATGTTTTCTGTATCATCAGCAAGATGTTGAAACTGAGACAGACTACTGCCTTTCATATTAAAGACCATTGACAGCCACACAAAGGCATTTAATAGTAAAAATTAGATATATTCTGAAGGATGAGAAGTCTCAAGGTAAATCTTGAAGTATTCTTCTCTCATTTCACATGAGTGGCTGGCTCTGAAAGCCATGACATACAGAGCTGCTTGACTACTTGATTCTGTTCCTCAGCTGTTGGCAGTCTGCTGGCCTATTGTTTGACAAGATGCATTGAAAACACTGGAGTATTTGAAGGCATCTGGGTCAACAACTTCTGCATGTCTTTTCATGAGCAGAAAAATTTGTCTCTAAAACTATCCCTTGTCTTTTTGGTGTACAGAGATAATCACACAATTTCCTTTCAAATGTAGAACTCTGTGAACAGCTTGCCACTTTAAATTCTGTTAATTTTATATGTTTGCCACAAGTGTATTGCCTAAGTTAAATGTTTTTAATGACACTATTCATGCATATTTAATTAATGGGGCTTATAGCACACTTAGATTTTTAACTTCTTCCAATAGATCTGAAATAACTCTGAAACTTTTGGCATTTATCAACCTTAGACATTCAAGCTATCAGTTATGTACAGTGTTCATCAGAATATACTGCTCACCAGTATATTCTTAAATTACAAGTATAATGCAATTTTAATTGGTTAATAATGTGCTTAAGCAATTATCTTTTGAATATGTATAAGAAATATTTCTGACAAAAAATAACATATTCCACTAGGTACTTTCGCTCTAACTCCATTTTATATTTTCATTTCTATTTTTGCCACTAAAAAAAAAAAAATCAAAATAAAATAATAAATAGCTTCAGAACCCTACCTGCAGTACAATTCTGATATGCCAAATGAATTTTTAATCTTGGCACCATTAAAAAAATATGCTGTCATGTTGTTTTTTGAAGAAAATTTATGACAATCTAATAACAAACAGTACCTCCTTGTTACTCCTTACTTAATAATTAACTAAATTTCTTGTAAAATCTAAGCATAAATTATGTTCTTAGGTGGAAGATAGTTTCATATAGATATGTTTTACGTTCTGTATTTTATAAAAAAAACCCAACACGATAGCTGAACATCAGGGGGAAGTCTGCCTATCTATGCTATGAAGGGGTGCTCTGCATAGTGAAATATGAAAGCCCGTGAAAGGAGGAGGATATTGTTCTTTCTCTGAAAATAGCAGCAACGAAAAAAAAATACTTAAGGAAATTTTTTGTTTTCTCTTCCCCAGATACCAGTTGAAACCTGTGTAACTGTGGATCCTTAAAGGAGCAAGAACTTACAAGGAATAGAAAGATCTGATAGCCTCACCTTAGCTCTGACATACCAAGAGCTCAAAGGTGACTCTGTGGCATTGGTTTTGAAAGTGCTTCCTGCTCTACACAAGTTAAATCAGGTAGACCATTTCAGGTCAACAGTAATAGATGGGCAGATTTCTGCAGAGCTTCTGCTTTATTTGTCATCTGAGCTTCTCTTAAATCTGTGCTTCTATTCTGTGGAGGTACCTGTGTGTAGCTAAATTTCATTGGTTGCATTACTGCTTTCTTCTTTTGGTTTTGTGGTTTTAGGCTGGAGGGTATGGTAGGCTCTTCTTTAACATATTCAATTCTAATCTCAGTGGGACTGTTTTACCAAAAGATGTTATTTTTTTTCTTCCCTAACTTTCTAACATCTACAATAAGGATAACTGTTGTCAGTCTGTATCTGCTTCTGCAAGGGCAACTTTTTGTTTAGGAAACATAGGTTGTATATGTAAGAAATACAATAAATATATATATATGTTTCCATTAGCTTACCTCTCAGCCTTTTTGTTCCCTTTTTAAACTCGCACAGTCATGATTCACCCTAAAATTATCAGCCTCTTTGCCCAAGATATTGGTACAATATCTTTCAATGTAAATTGTTCTTTCAGGGAGCAGTTAATATAAAACTACTTAAATCCTCAGAAGAAACCTGGCTGCTTCCACCATTTCATGGCCTCTTCTGTAAAACATCTGCTGAGATGAGACAACAAACTAGTAAACAGTACTTCGTGGACGATTCATTCTGTTTTCTTTTTTCTGAACCTTGAGCAATAATACTATGGGATTATACCAAACTACTGCAGGAAACGTGATGTTATGTTTGCTCATGGTAAGGCTTTTCCTCCTCCTGATTTACTTTCTACTCTAACCCTCTGCATGGGGGTTCCTTGCTTAGTTTGTGTCTCGTGTCCTGTCCCTGTTTGCCGGTTGCTGAGAAAACTGCACCTGCTCCTTACGTTCAGTTGCAGCTCAAAGGCAGAGAGCAAGAGGTTCTCCTTTCCAGCAGGCTGTATGTAGTTGAAAGCTCACATAAATAGATTGCATTTTTAGTTCTGCACATTAAAATAAAAATACAGGACATTATTGGAAATAAACATGTAAAGAACTTATATGAGCCATCACAGATGTCCTTATAAAACTGTGCAGGAAGACATTGTGAGCTTAAAAATATGGAATTTAAGAAAGAGTTAAATTTTCCTCTGTTCATATTGCCTGCATAAAACTTATGTTTTGAATAAGCTTTTAAGAAAAAGCTGCATTTTCTTCCAATTCAATGGCTGTATCAATATTTTTCATGAGAGCTATGCCAGTTTGTCCAGGAAATAGTTTATCTCAGATATTTAAGGAGAGAAGATGCTCGCACTAGTGCAACAGCATGACTAAGAAAAAAGAGCTTTAAAAATACTTTTAAGCTTCTTAGAATTCCCAAGTTAAGAACAAGCTGTTAAATATTTTGGAGACAAAATAACATTTTCTGCAAATGAGTCTATCAGTTAATAGAAGCAATAAGAGATCTTCACTAATACAATTAAAATTAGGTGGCTAATATAGAGAGAGATTTCCATCTGGTATCTTATTATTAGAAGAAAAACAACAACAATAAACAATTTTACTAGACTGATGTCTTCTTCCCTTCTTTCAATCGCAATACTAAATGTAATTAGGATCTCTGAGCTCCAATGACTAGCATAAATTTCTGTCTTCAGCTTTCCTTTGTGCAGACTAATGAAGACACCTTTAAGTAAAATATTATCTTTCTTGTCTGCCAGAGAAGTATTCTAGACTTTAGCTTCGTGTCAGGCATAAATCAACCATCAGAGTACTTTATATCCTCTGAATATCCTGAGGAAAGAGAAATTCATCAAGAAAAATACCATTAGTGAATGCCTGGAGGGCAGCCATCTTATTCTGCTAAGCCAATGAATAAACTGCAAGTATACAATCAAAGTTTTAATTGATCAGTATTTTCATGGAAAAGGAAAACAAAAATGCTGTTTTAGTGTTCTTTTTAAGGTTTGAAAAATATCCTGACTGCAAGCTTTTATTACCAAGATCTATCACATTTTTGTATGCTGCTGTTTTGGCAAATATTTAGTTTCTAATTTCATGTGTTTGTTTATATACTCGTCATTTACTTTGTAAAAATGTTTTAAAAAAAAAAAAAAAAAAAAGAAGGAATCCTTATGCAAAAGACAATGCCTCATTTTAATCTCTTTCAGTACATAAAAATACGTGATTGGGTTTAGGTTTGGGTGTTTTGGGGTTTTTTGTAGTATTGCATGAGAAATACTTCCGTAACTAAAATTACTTTAAGAAATTGATGAACAAGATATGATGATTCATGTACTTGCACTTTCTGTTTCAGCATCAAGATCTAAACTGCTGGGTGCCAGGCTATGATTTGCAGATGTTCTGAATCATGTGTTAAAGGTAACTTTTACCCAAGATTCTGACTTCAATCAGCCTAAATTTGTACTCAGATATATCTGTGTGTTTATGTGACCTTTTGCTCATTCCATGATGAAAAATTTAAGTTTGTACTATTTTTAGCATTAAAAGCTGCCAAAACTTTGTGTTTGTTAACATGGGGAAGTCCTCTAATGCTTTCATTACTATTTTAATTAATCTATTTAAATGTCCAGAAAATAACAATTGGCTCTGTAACATTTTAGAAAGAAATATAAGATTACAGTCAAATAGAATTCTTGCAGTATTGTTATTCTGCCTTCTATATGATACTTCCCTGTTAGTTGATCCATATTACTTGATTGAAAACATGTTATTATTTACTTCTACTTTTCCAAGAGAACTCAAACCTATTAATAATTCAGACTTATCTCATAAAACACTGAGAAAAATATTATGTTTTTCTCTTTTTTGATTAAGGGAAGCACATTAAGGAGCTTATTGCAAGATCAAGATCTGCTTAATAGTAATTTTAAAGTATAATAACCAGTCAAAGTTGAGAACACTTATTTTTATCAGTACAGCTATGAAAATATAAAAAAAGCCCAAATTAATGGAGAGAGAAATAAAACTGATCCATAAGCAAATAAAATCGAGAGATAAAAAGTTACATACAGGTCTCGCTTTCTCTTTTTAAACTTATAGGAGTGCTCAGTTTGGAGGAATGTCTGTTGTTTCCTTTCTCTGCATTCTTGACTCCTCCTGAGTCAACTCACTACTCTCCATCTTAACAGTTTTCTCTGGAAGTATTTATTCTACCTTTCTGTGTACCATGGTTTTAAAGCAGTTAGTTTGACCACAAACAAGTCTGTCCAAAATGGTGCTTTGAGACTGTAGGAAGTGTATGAGGTCTGTTATAGGCTCCATGAGGTGATCACTGTCTCCTGCTCCAGAGGAAAAGTTTGAGATTGCTGTACAATCTCCAACTGTGTTTCCGACAAAGTTTGTAAGTGATGCAATACAATTAGATTAGAAATTCAAATTTTAGAAATTATTATCAACTGACTTAATTAAAAGTGATGTTTTAAAATACACAATGGAGAAGAATGAAGGTAACCTTCATACAGCACTGCCTAACTTCTGATTGTTCTACAGTGCATGTTTGTCTTTTTATCAAAAAGAAAATCAGATCTATTCAGATCACAATTTTGCTCTCTTTGAAATGTCCAGGAAGTATTGGCTCTCTGCACTTTTCTCCCCAACTGCTTGTAACGGTGCATCTAGCTCAGAATGTTTAGGCTTATTAGTGATGTCCATTGGAAGAGGGACTCCTTATATCTCCCAGACTAATAAATTGAAGTTTGGAGCAGCTCAGTGTTTTCTGTTTCTAGTGAGATTAATCACATTAGTCTTGGTCTCTGTTCTTCATCAAACACAGGTCATGTGCTTTAGCACTGCTTCTTACTCTTTCTCCATATTGCACTATAGGCACTTTTTCCATATATATGAATTTTGCTACAAATATCTAAAAAAAAAAAAAAAAAAAAAAAAGAAAAAAAACCAACAAAAAAAAAAAAAATC
>JAOXNG010000026.1:11918545-11946675 GCA_028566535.1 Scolopax minor | reverse complement strand
TTTCAGTAGCTCTCTGCACCCCTGGCAAGCTGGAAGGAATTCACAGGGAAGAAAGAAAAGTGATGAGGGGCCTAGAAGGTTTGATATATAGGCATAGCTAAAGTGATCAGTGTGTCAACATAGAATAAGTGATAGCTGAGAAGGGACAAAACAAACAATTTCATAGATGTACTAATGAAGACGAATTATTTAGGGCCTCTTTTGAGGGCAGCAAAAGGGAGGTAAAGTCCTGAAGCAATGAAAATTACATTGGATACCAGGAAAACCTTGTATTTAGGGCTGCATATTCTAATGAAGACCTCAATAATCACTTGAATATGTGATAGCAGTCTCACACTTTGGAAACTGCAGTCTTGGATGGGCTCCACTGCTGGTAAATCACAGGCTGCTGTTCTGCAGCAGCTCTTAAGGAACTGAGTTGGCTGAAATTAACATTTGTTGTAGGGCTACCTCAGAGCCTGCTTGTTCTGGACATTGCATAAGCTCTCAGCAAGAATGTCCCTAGGTGAGAGTGTAGGTAAAATGAAAGGAAAGAGAGACACCAATAGGGGTAGAGATGTGCCCAGGACTACATCACAAACTGCTGATGGTTTATGTAACAATTTAGGCCCCGGCTACCAAATCTAGCACTTTCCCCTTTGGGTCACCTAGTTTTTCAGCCTGGGATACCTGTCTCCAAGTCTGTGAAATTACTACAGGAAGGTGTGCTACTAGTTCAGTGGGAGCCATTCCTTCTCTGGGCATCTTTGAGACTATTACCCTTATCTTCAAGTATTAAAAAGAATTTTTCCAATTTTATTTCCTCACCAGCTTTTCCATTCCCTTTTCTGTTTTTAATGTTGACTCTTGGTCATGAATTTACAGTCATGGAAAAAGAATTTACTCATACCTTTGTGTTAGTCTCTTTTCTGTATTTATTTTATGTTGTTTTGAGTGTTCTTTTCAATTTGAAGCAGGACTTTTATGTGAAGTATGAATTCCATTGTTACACACGTTAATTTTCTTTGTATCGAACTTAAAATTATTTGTAGTTTAAAATTCAAAATGGGCTTGGGAAAAAGGATAGTCTCTGAAGCCCAGTCAATATATTGCTTTTTGAAGTAATTAAAATGACCCCTGAAATATCTCTTCCATCTTTAAAATTAAATATTAAGGTTCTATGTTAGGTATTAGGTATAAAATAAAAAACTTAAATCTAAATACCACAGGCACTAATTTGGGAAAATTTTAAATGTGTTTGGCAGTGGTAGGATCAAGATGAGAAACATTCTAAGTACTGTATAATTATTTCTTTCTCTTTTTCAGACTAATGTACTTTCAGAAGCACATTGCTGAAGTTCTTCTCCTGATCTATGGGACATCCAACAATCAAGCTTCAAGGAGGAATGGGATTTTAGTGGATACTCTTTCCCATCAAATGACATCTAAATATGGTATTTCTTTCTTTAACTTTAGTATGTTCTTACTCTGTCTATAATTATGCTGTTCAGGCCTTTGGTTTCCCTATGAAAACTGAAAAGCCGTAATATGCAAGATACTTGGTGATTAAGTAATTTGGAGGAGGAAATTCAAAGACTTCACAAGATCAAAGTGATAATGGTCAAAGCAGGTGAAACCTTCATTTGTAGCCAGCTAAGCTCCTGCTTTGTAAAAATTGATTTTATTGTTTTTGTGAATGCAGTTTCCTTTGGCAGTGAAAAATTACAGTATCTTGTCAAAAAGGGAGGGTTATAATATTTTGTTCTTTTTTCCATTCTATTAGGACCTTTACTTAAAACATTAATTTGCATATGTTAACACTGGAAAAATAATGGGGTGACTTTTTGTTGCCCTTAATATTACTGAAAAGTTCATTTATACTTTTCAGGCAAAAATATGCTGAAACCTTTTAAATAAATTGGTTAAAAATTACACTGCATTGATTATTCAACCCTACTTACCTGAGACATGATTATATGAAATAGGGTAATCTGTTCCTTTAGCTAATAAAGTATCTAATAGGAGTTGCCATGGTAATCAAAGTTAGAAAAGTGCTTTTTCAGACAGGGGTTCAGAAAGTAAAGGACTCCTAATCTTGTGATTTTTTTTTTTTCTGGAGCAGAGGTCTGCTTCCAATGATTTTTGAAGCCTGTCAGAAAAAGCAATGTGATTCTTAAAAGCTTCACATTTAACATGTTCTGTCCAGAAAGAAATTCTAAGTTTCATGGTAATTCCAATTGCCTCTATTTTAAACTCCTCTTCTTCTATGTTACAGCTATCCTGAGTTGTAATATTTTGTTTGGCATAGAGGAACTAAAAAAGTATGTAGGACTAAATCAATAGATTCAGAATATACCTAAAATTAGGGCACTGCAGTTCTTTCTCCCTTGCTTGGAATCAGGAACATTGATTTGAGGTATGAAATGCAGGGTCTGTAGAAACATCTGTCTGGGTGGTACCTTAAGTACAAATATTTTCATCTCCTTTAAAGTTTACATTGTAAATAGCAAGGACAACAAAATCTATGTCTCATTCAAGATTGCAGGGAGATAGCTCAACTGCTGGAAATCCCCAGTGACAATATCTCTCCTGAAGATCCTGTATTCCCTATTTTTATTAAACCTAACCTATAGTTAATGTGAGAACATGTAATAACATTGCACAAATATAAATCTAACTATATTTCAGCAACAGAGAGCTCAGAAGATTTGCAGTGGAAAAGTTACTGTGATGCAAGAAGTTTGGACTTTTTGTTTAGAAGAGAAAAATTAAGTTTAGGAAAAAAGTACCTTTAAGAAAAACATGTTTACAAGACCAATGAATTGAAAGCATACATGTAATTCTGTTTGGATAGATGCTGTTTAGTGAGTTCATTACATGTGAAGAAAAAGATGATGATTTTCAACTAGAAAGAGGCTTTGGTGCTTTGTGGACAAATGAACTGTGGCAGACCTCATACTGTAGAGTTGTTATGAATCTGGAACAGGAGTAATTTCTGAAAGAAAGAAAAAACAAAACAAAAAAAAAAAAACCACACCAAGGAAATGGTCACATAGAAAATAAAGAACAAATCAGGCAGATGTAACAGTTTTAGATACTATGCCACCATATCAAGCTATTTTGATATTCAGGGTTTTTAGAAAGTTAGAACACGAAAGGGATATTATCCACTGTTTCTAAAGGCAAAGAATGACTTTTCAACATTCTAAACATTTTTAAAAAATTGTTATTGTTTTATTTATATGTATTTTTAAATTATAAGATAAACATGAAAAAATATTTAAAAATATAAATACCATATTCCAGAAGAATAACTAAAAAGTATTTATGATAGTTGCTCAAATGGCCAATATTCATGCACGTATAATGCATATAATAATACTTCAAATTCTTTTGTGCAAACGTTTCTGTGGAATGTAACAGTCAATTACCAGTAATCCATTTTACATGGGGAAAAGAGTATCAGTATGTGAATGAATGATCAATGTTAATTATTTTTTAATCTTTCTCTAAAAACAAAAAATAATTACTCTGCTTCTTGCTCTGCTTCAGAAATATTTTAATTTAGATATTCAATCTCACAGCACACACAGCAATAATAAAGAGTGAATAGGAAATAGAGCAATTCATCAAAAACTTACTGGCTGAAATTTGTTTGCCTACATGGTATAAGCAAATATTAATAAAATTCAAAATCTGTTCACATCTGGTCTTGGGCAGAAAGTTGGACCAAATTCATCGGACTGTTTTTGTAAACAGTAATTTGTCCAGCTCTAATTAAAATCCACTGAAGTAGCGATCACAGAGTAGTGTTGCTTTGGAATTAAATGGAAAACAGTCTAAAGCATGAATTACAAGCATCTCTTCTGTTTTGCTATACTAATGAACCAAATCATATTTAAAATCAAAATATTAACATTGTTCTTTGATTTGTAGGATTTCTTTAAATGAAAAGTGATAAATGATTCCTTTATAATTAACACAAAAGAGAGATTAGGAGTGAAGGAGTCAATTTTCCGGGCTAGATTCAACTGGAATACCAAGAACTACATTTAAACACTGTATGTGCCATACGTTTTAGGACAAAAATTTGAAGGACAAATACCCTACTTAGTAATGTACTGCTTTGAGGTATCCAGGTTTTCATCTATTGAAATCATTTGCTCTTTAGAATGTACAGAATTGTTTAAAAACTGATTCCATTTTTCTTTATCTTAGTATACAGGCATGTTTATAGTAGTAATTTAGGCAAGTCTTGAAGAGCTCTTGGGAGCTGAGGCCACCTCACATGGACAATCTCATTTATTGAAGCTACGTGAACTGCTTATGAAGCATGGTCCCTGGAACATCTTGGCTAACATATCATATCTGCTAATTGTTTGGGAGACCTCTAATTGGCAATGCCCGTAAGAGCACTAGAAAAGCTCTTAAAGTTTATTAATTTGGATGGTTACATTTCAGTGGTTGGGAGTGTTGTTGGACAACATTTAATTCATAACACAGGTGAAGTTTGCAAGTTCTTATTTTAATTTATTCTGTGCTGACTTGTTTGCATGCTTTCAAATTTAGGAAATCAAAATGATGAGTAATGCCTGATGATTCTTGCAGAACATACAAACTTAAAGCTTACATGTAAGTAAATGTATATACTATATAAAACTATATCTTTTATACCTCCCTCTTCGATGACTTATAATTATACATTCTTTTACAAGAGGAGCTTTGGTAATTTAGTATTAGGATATATTTTTATAGAGTAAAAATAAATGAAATTAGAGAATTTTATAAAATCAAGATTATTTTATAAAAGGTAACTCAATTTTGCAGTCAGTTAAAAGTGAATATACTAGCATTATTTTTTTTTTCAAATTTAACACTGAGGCTTGGTGTTAAATACAAAGAAGTGTATCACAGAGCTCTCTACAGAAATCTGCATAACCTAGAAAATAAGTTCAAGCCACTACTTAATTCAGAGAACTTTTACTTCATCCTTTACTTATGTTTAAAACATCTAAGAAGTATTTGACTTTTATTTTTGTCAGGCATCAGTACTTATGTGTTGACCTTACATACTTAGTACATAACTAAAATTGCCATACTTTTAAAATGTCAAAATATTTAAGTCTTTTTCCAAAAATTAATTCCATGTGATAGAAGATGAGGAAAGTTTTAAATAGGCTAAGTCTCACAGCTTTGAAGTCATGTTAATTGTGAATAAAATGGATGGAAATGTACTTTAAAACAAACCATATGCACAATTGTGTGTAGTTAAATAACTATCCAGGGTATAGTTCTTGGATAGGGGTTGGGTGGAAGGTTGTGCATTGTAAGCCAGATTTGATTCTCACCAGTGGAAGGAAAAAAATTTCTCTCTGTTGTTGTTATTTGTTTGTTCTTGTATTTATTTCAGGACAGATCTTCAAGTCCCTTGCCAGTCTTTCCTGCTACAAAACTCACATTATCAGGAGTATTTCTCTTGATTAAAGAATGAGTCAAGTAAAATTGCCCCCCTATTCTAATTAGTAAATGTGTCAGTTGCAGCAGGGTTATCCCAATAGTAACATTACACAGCTCCGTGATTAGACTCATAGATAGCACGTAGCAGGGAAACCACAGACTGTGGCAATGAAAGTATAGGATTTAAAATTTGTAACTATGATTTAGGATACCTAAGCTTTTAAGGTTTTATAATGCCTTCAAGTTTATTTGACATGAGATGTCAAGAGAAATAGAAGGTCTGCTATATGTGTAAACACATAGAACCTAGAGGAAAATGTTTTCCTACAATATTGAAAAGAACTTAAGCAGGCAATGCAGAGAGAAACAACAGCACTGGTGGGTAATCAAAACTTGTTAAGCTGGTGAGGTGAGGGATGAGAGTGAGGAAAGCATGAGCAGAACAGCATGCATACTGAAATACCATGGGGTTTGAGCAGAAAGAAACTGTTTGAGGAGATACTAATATCAGGTTTTTGTAATAAATTTCTCCAGCATCCCTGCATACTTTGGACACATACTTCCGGATGCTGAACAACTTCTGTAACTTTCATAGTATCTTCTGTTTTTACTAAGCCAATATGGATGAAAGATGTTTAGCAATTTCAGTCCCTGATTCTGATGCACCTGTTCTTCCATCTATTATGCATTATAAATTGTCTCTCTTACTCTATTGTTTATTTTAGTTTGGAAGCTTACCCACTGCTCAGAAGTTGTTTCTGCCAAGTTATAGTAATGAAAGAAATATTGAATAAAGGCTGTACTACAATTGTAAACATTTTAAACGAGTATTTCATCTAAAATCAAATGTACAGTTCTTATTGCATTTTGTTGCTGCACAGATTGCAAGACTCATGTTCTTTTCCAGCATAACATCAATAAGCTATTTTCTCCAGCAGCTGCTCACAAGTTTAGTTTTTTTGTATCTATTAGCCATAGGAAAGCTACTTTAGTATTGGATCTCACATCTGAAGAGACTCAAAACATCTTGATTTCTTGAAGTTATTCTTGGGTGCTTTCTGGTTACAGATATTTATACTTATACCGAGTTCTTTGCCAATCCCTAATATCTATAATTCAAACAAACCTTGCAAACATTTTATATTGATTTTCATAATCACCTCTGTAATTTCTGTCATGATTCTCCTTAGTTTTGCAGTTTTTTTATAAAAACATTGATGAGAGAAATACTTTTCACATAATGATCTTTTTATTAGATTACATTAGATTTATTAGATATACATATGAATTTATGCATAGATCAACATGTATATACATATGTATATAACTTGAAAGGCAAATCTTTTCCTATCTTACGGAAAAATGGCAAAAGTGGGATATTCACAAACAGTAAAATCACAGATATGATAATGTTGACTGTAAGAATATGTCAAGCCCAAGACTTTATCTTTGCCTTGTGAAAATTTAATGTGAGGCTCTCATACAAGGGAAATGCTCTGGTAATCAACATATTTATTTTTTCTCCGTTGTTCTCTAGTTTTAATTCAGAATTCTACCTAGGACTAAGAAGTTCCTGTAATGAAAATTTTCTAGCAAAACTCAAATGTCTCAGAAAAGTTCAGAAAGATCTTTTTCCAACTAAATGACATTGTTGAAAAAAGTGCCGGCTGAATTACAATCATTTAAGAGAAGATTGTGCCCAGGACAGTCAGACATACATAGATTGTTATCTGTTTTGTAAAGGGTCACTTACAGACACAACAAAAGTAGTCTTGGAAGTTGATGAAGCCTTTGATAGTGAAGAGAATGTTACTGTAAAGTGCTGAGAAACACCTCAGAGTTCACTCAGTTCTGCCAGATTCAATTGCTAAGAAAGTAGTGTGGCCCAAAGACTCCTTATACAGAAATTTTAGCTAAAAACACAGTACTATTGTTCAGGGTGAGTAAAAGTGGTGGGTACTGACTTTTAGGTGACACACTGTCCAGGCTGTGTGTTTCAGCCATATCATTGTTGAAAGCTTTGCTTGCTGAATGTTTGTTTATTTGCTTTTTTTTTCTTCTGGAAGTAGACTATCCAGTACAAAGGCTGAAATATTTTCCCAGACGGAAAAATATTTCCATCAACCAAAGGTCTCATTTTTAAAAGCATGCTTATCATGACAATTCTCATTCCAAATTAATTCTGAATATTAATAGTTCTTCTTTGCTTCCTTATCTTTCTAGTGCACAAATGTATAAACCCTAATAATTTTATTTTTTTTCCAAGCCCACCAATCAAAGCAACATTTAGGGTGTAGCACATTTCCATTGACTGAAACAGAAGAAAATATTAAACTCTTTCAGAGTCTCTATGTTATTGCCGAGTTTCATACTAATAAAATAGTTCTTTACCCCAACTCTAAGAAAACAAACTTCACTCTTGAGTGTGACATGACCCAGGTGATAATTGCAGGCAGCAAAGAGCGAGAAATGTCCTGCAAAATTTCCTTTTCTATTCTTAGGTTTTATTTGTTCTCATCAGTCATTTCGTGGGAAGTGGAGAGGTTAGTAGATGTATTAGGTAGAACTGGTTACAGACTGATGTTATGTTTTGAATACTATGTTTTAAGTCACTTTGTTTATGGGTTTGTCGAAAAATGAACTTTTTAACAATGCATTTGGAAACAGGATCCCCTGAAATGTAAACACATCTGCACTTGTGAATGTCTAAGAGAAGTCTAGACTTCCACTTTATGGAAGTGCCAGTGATCTGTGCTTCTCAGCACACTGATGAGAAACTCCTGAACAAGGAGTTACTGCAATGGTCAAAAGTCATTTTAGAATATTTTCAGCTAATAGGATTATTTTGCTTATAAACTAATATAATACTTTAAATATTAATTTTTGTTATCATAACATATATATAAATTCATTTTCTGACTTTAAAAAACACCCTTTCCCCCCGTGCTATAAAAATGCAGTTTTATAGATCAGAGCAGATGGCGATCTAAAATGAACACGAACTAAAGTACTGTGAAGGTATAGTTACTGGGATGCTATGTGGTGACAGATGTTACTAAGAGCTTACAAGATTGAGGGGTTTCATTTTCTTTATTGTGGCTTTGTAGTGCATTTCATGCAGTTTGAAACAACTTAATCCTATTCTTCTTCAGAAAGTTCCAATTTGGATGTTGAATTTTTGCTTCATAGAGATCCTTGGGTATTCCTAAGTTTTTCAATCACTCCATTATTTAATTTTGCCTTTTCTAACAAGCATTTGAGTACAGAAACAAAATATAATAATAATAATAATAATAATAATAATAATAATAATAATATATACCACTATTTTTATTCCTATAAAAAAAGATATGTCTAAAGGCTATGTTCCAAGGGTTCCAAATATGGAAAAAGCATTAGAGCAATGGACTTCTGTACCATGCTCAACAGACTTGGAGTGTGACAGAGAATATGGGAAAGTGAATCCCTGACTGACAAATCTGTACTGGGCACGAACCTGTTAACCAGAGAGACTTAAGCCCAAGCAGTGTTAGTTGGAGTGCTCCAGTGCACCTCAACCTTTTCCCAATAGCAGAGGGAAGCCTTTAAGGGTTTTCCACAACTGAGTTGAACTGAACCCATAAATGCAAGAAAAATTATTCATTTCTTGCAGGTTACTTTCACCTAATTATGCTTAATCAACAGCCAGCTGTTGCCTCGAAATAGACTAAACAGGGAACTCCATGCAGAAAGGTTTCAAAAATGCAAGCAAGCTAGTTTTAAGAATGGGTTATGCTCATGATTTTGGGTTTGTGGGTTTTTTCCTGAATGCAGTTATCTATTTTCTCCTCTGATTTAAGATCATTAGGTCACTCTGATTTAGATGCCCAAATGGCATTGCCAACTCAGATTCTCTTGAGAGAATTTCTGAGGCAGGAAAGATTTCCCAAGGAAGTGAACTAAGTTTCGAGAACCATATTATCGGCAGTTTTCAGTTCAGTTAAGCTCTGAGAATTGCAGATAGTGGCTGAAAGAGCACCCACTTTAAAAAGAAAGGTGTATGTGTTTGAAGTGGGAAAGAGTTTCTGACTCTGAGGTTTGCCCTATGAAACGGAAGATGGGTTTCTGAGGAAAGCAAAACAAATGAACTCAGAATCACCAGGATCATGGACTGTAAATGTGAAACAGAGATTGAAGATGATCTATATAGTCATGATAGGATTTGATGGATTGAAGAGGAAGTTCAAATAATTTTGAGAGACTGAAAATAGCAAACATTCAAATTTATGAGTGAAGTCACAGTGTGAAAAGATGATTTTTATAACATAAAGAATTGTCTTATAAAGAACAAAACAACAAACCACATTTACAAAACTACGTGGATGGAGTGGGAGGATGAGAAGTGATATTCTCAGATAAAATGAGGGATAATTTTTAAAGAATTTCCAAAGGGAGAACTGGGCCTTTAAACATTTTAAGTCAGGGTAGCTTGTCTTCTTTGTGTACAGTTTGTAAGTATTTCTTGTACTCAGTCATAGTCATCTCTATAATGCTGTCATTTGACACGATAATTGTCTCTGTAAAAGGCAAAACTTGAATCAAATATGGTTTTAGGATTAAACACTAGACTAGTAAAATTGTATTCTGCTCCTCTGTTGGTTCTAAACTGACACTGTCCAGCCTAATGGCGTTATTGATATTGCTATTTGTAGCACTCATAAGCTTAGAAACCAATTTGTGTATCTACCTTTCCCTTTCCTCAGGGAGACTGCGGGGTTTTTTTGGCAAAGAATCAATGAAGGACTGCAACAGTAATTGTGAAGTGAAGTTTTGCCAAAAACTTGAGCAGTCTAAGTAAGTATCAAGGGTTTTTTTCAAAATTATTACACAGTTTACAGAACTGGAACTCTGTCTGCAGCGCAGATTTGCAATTGCATTCTTCATTAAGTGTTTTGCCAAAGTACATCTTTGGTGGTAAGCTTAATGGACAGATTGTGATTCTTACAGTGTTCTTGCTAAAAACTCATTAAGTGCTAGTAAATATGAGGGGAATGAAAGAAAGCAGAAAGATTAAAGGGGCAATGATAATCCAATAAAGGAAAGACTTATTTTCATTCACTGTGTAAACAGAATTGCAATTGCCATTTCGGCACTTATGTATCAACGGCAAATAACTTGTCTGCAAGGAGAGCATTTTATATCTGTATACTGTTACTTTTTGGACATGCAGGCAGTGGGTAACATGCAGCAAGTATTAAATGGATAAATATGCATAAAGATTGTATTTGGCTGGGCAAGATACAGAAGCCTGGCAGAGGGGATCTTGGTGACACAACACAGCAAGCTCTGTGCGTCTTGTTGGATTAAAGGCTAGATTTATGTCTTAGCCAATATAATGTCATGTTGAGTTATGTAAATCCCATCACAGAAATGCAAACACAATGCAGCAGCAGCATTCTTTGGCATGGCTCTTCAGCTATTTTCCTGAAACCAATTTGATGTCTTGCTACAGATTGTTTTCCCCTTGCGGCGCAACCACACTGTTAGTTGAATGTGGTTCTTTTTTGCTGAATTATTATGATGTAAACCCTGCAGTTTAATAACTGTAATGTTTATTTTTCTTAAGTGAAATTCCTTAGGACACCTAGTAAGTTGATATCATAGTAAATAATGAAAATGATATTATGCAGAAGAGGAGGCAAGTAACATTCTCATTCAGCTAGCAAATATTTAATATTTAAGGCAAAAAGCCTGACTAATAGTACGATATAAGCATTCATACAATCAGACAGATCTTCTAATGTGGCTTGCAGAGACTGAAAATGCTGATGCCTAGCATTAAACAGTCACTGAGCTCAGTAATACCATTCCTCAAACAATCAAAGATGATCTTATTTGCAAGCTCAGGCTGGTTCAGACTGAACAGAGAAGGAAAAGCAGCACATGAGCTTATTTCATCTCTTTCCATAAGTGGACAGTAAGACGACAGAGCCAGGCAGAGGATGGAAAAAGACATGCTAGTCCTTGTCTCTGTGCAAAGCAACAAAAGAGGAAATCTTCCAGTAGGGAGAAAGGGGTTGAAGAGCAGAATAAGACGGCAGTTCAAAATAACCGTGTGTGAGTGGAAACCTGTTCTCTGATGAGGTGTGCTATGATTGTCAATTTCTCCTTTGCTTAAGGTGTTCCTATTTATGGTTCTATCTACCCTAAGTCCTAGAGCTGTAATACTAAGGATCCAGCCCTGATACCCTAGGATTTTATAACAAACTCTAAAATCATGTTAGGGATGCAAGTTCCGGCTCTGAACAGAGCCTTTGGCACAAGCTTAAATGATGCCCTCAAATGAAAATGCCTACAGGTGTCTTCCTTTCACTTTGTAATATGATAATATTTAGCCTAATATAGCTAATGTGGTAGGGAATTTTCTTTTAGATCAGCTTTTTAAGGCCTACACTGTACATGATAGGTAATATCTTTAAAAAGGATATTTTTTTGAAATGTCAACTTTAAGCTGCACAGTGCATCCAGAAAAGATTAAGAGAACACCGAGATTATAGCATAAAGTTCTTAAATTACATATACTGGAGTTTATTTTCCTTTATAATATCTTTTTACAATAAAAGTGAAGTAATTTATCAGTGCAAAAATGTGAGTTGAGCAACATTTATTTTGCTAGCGTTCTTTGATTTTATAGATCTTCTTACATTTACCTCCTTGTTCAGGAATATTGAATAGGTATGTGGCCTTTATAACTTCTCCTAAAGCCACTTTGGAGTTCATAGTAAAATAAAATGTTATGTTGGGAAAGTCAGTATTACCTTTAAAACGGAATAAGTATTTTCCAATGGCGCCATAATTCTTGTGCCTTAAGTCTTCCTTTTCTGAATATTTTGGTTTAGTAGGTTAGTTTGACACTAATCCTATGTAACAGTTGTCTGCAAATGTGCAGCAACACTGTCTGTTGAGATATGTTAAAAGCACTAATAGCTTCCGGAACTGTTTGCTGCAGGAACAGTAGGTTGATTGCAACTGTCGGCAGTGATGAAAATGGCATCAAGCTGAGACAGTCCAAGCTTGTCCTGATGTTAAAGGATTATCCACCTACACAGAAGAGAGCTAATTGGAATACTGGATCAATGATTCAGCTTTGAAGTCATTGGTTTAGGCCACAGGTGAGATGATTTGTCTTTCCTGTATATATTTGTTCGCATGAACCCTACAGAATTAAATGACCCAACAGAAAATAGTGATTTAGTCCCAATTCATCCCTGCATCAAGAGGTCTCATTATTAGCTTATCAAAGTAATTCAAAGGTATATTAACATTATTTAGGAGTTGACTAAAGCTTTATAAAAGCATATTTACTCTCTCTTACTATGACAAACGCTAGGTATTTCTGGATACTTTATAACTTTAAAGACAATGTGTGCAGTTGCATCTTCTCATGCACCTACGCAGCCTTGTGAGAAGGTGGACACATTCAAGTGAGGTTTGCCACAGGGATCTGGGAGTGTATTTTTCCTTTAGCTATAATAGTTTCAAAATACATGGTATTGCCTCTGTTTTTGAACTCCCACATAGTGAACTTTAAACAGGTATCTATCAGTCAAAAGGAAAAATCAAGTCCAGAGAGATCATAGGTATTGTCCAGCAGGTCTAAAGAGTAAGGCACGCTCTGTGAAGTTCCTGAGTCACATAAACCTAAGTGTAGCTACCTCTAGATGGGATCCAGAACTACTGAGGGTAATGATTGCATGTTCATGGCAAGAGACAGCCAGCAGGTGTCACTGAGGTCAGGGAAGTGCTTTCAATTTTGAGAGCTTTAAATAAAGGGACCCTATATGCCCTGGAGCCTGACCAAGGAAGAAGGAAGCCCTTCCTTCTTTTGTGGATGCAGCTGGCCCTTCAGGAGCTATCAACACTCTGTTGTGTTAACATTCCCCTTAGATGAAAGGATTTAGGGCTTCTCAGAAAGGAAGATGAAGTTGTGGGTTTGTTTACATCCTCCTTTATGTCAAATCCGTAGCTCTGAGGGGGTCCAAACCACTTTCACCTTCAGTGTCTGAAAGTGAAAAATTAATTTATTTTTTGAGGAACCAACTCTATCAGTTACATTCTGAAAATTGCTACTCAAAACCCCAGGAGATATAATAAGAGAAGTCTTCAGGTCCCTTACTGGGAAAAGCACAACATAGAAGCTGAGCTGATGCTGAAAAAAAACCATAGAGGGTTATGCCTGAATATTTGCAGAAACAAAATTGTAGGCATTCAGTCAACTTAAATGAGTTTTCAGGTACTATGAAGTTTATCACCCATGTTAGGTAGAACCTATTGGATAGCCAGTATTAAAATTCAGATGTAAATTACAATTTGAAGTCCTATTTTGGACATTTGAATCTCTTTCTTGATTCCAGTTAAATATTTGCTCACTTTTGTGGATCTCTAATATAGTAATATAGAGAAAAACAATAAGCGAAATTGGAACCAGGATTATAAATTACAAAATTTGACAGGATGAATTCATACAAGTTATCACAGAAAGAAAATTGATTATTTTTTTCCTTGTTGTTTTAATTTACTTAGTTTTATAATGACAATTAGGAAAGTTAGAAAAATCCAGGGGGGGGGGGAAGTCATTAAGGAATCTCTTTTGCCTGTTTTGTAAGGAATTGTGCATGCTAGGATAATTTGGCTTCACAATAAAAAATGTATAAAAATAACAACAAAAAAAAATAATTATGTGTTGTAAAAATAAACAGATTTATTTTCATAATACCAGTTTAACTTATGTTATTTAAAAATTGAAGTAGCCATAACACAAATGCAGAAAAAATAACAGTGTTCAAGGACAGAAATAGTAAAGATTGTCAATGTCATGAGCTTTATACTTTATGAAATATCACTGTTGGTTTTGGGTCATAAGAATGATAGTTTCACTTGCAAAAGAGCAATGAATCATATGTAGAAGGCCTGGGAAAAAAAAATGAGCTTTCATCTCACATTACTTTATTATTAACCAGAAAAGTTATTGCCTTATCTTGGAAACCTCTACTCCATCTGGAAGCTACTCCATGGTTGAAGGATCTATGAAGTTGTGCTTCAGTGGAAGGAATACATTTATGTGAAAGCATCACACCTGATGTACGATGCACTAAGTTTTGATTTCATGGTCTTATGCAGACTGCACAAATATCACTCAGTACAGCTTTTACTAGGAAATGACAGCCAGGAATGGATGAATAGGAGCTAGATATCCTGTAATTTCAAAAACTTGCTGGCTGTATTTTAATTCATTCAGTTGTTTGGAAGTTTTACTTCTGATAGGGTTAAAACCTTATTCTAAATGGCACTATAGTGATACACTTGAATATTTAGCTCACAGTTGTCTTTGGTGAAGAGTGAGTTTAATTTCCTTGCAAACACAGGGAGCAGTTGCATGCTTTAAAAACCTAGATATTTAAATCTGTGCATGAAGGAAGAGAGCAACATTTGGAACTAACAGTTTAACTGTATTTATTAAAAAAACACCAAACAAACAAACCAAATTTGGGTCTAAAGCATATATCATATTGATAGACATCAAAGGTATTATTGAACTGAGAAAGAAATTATAACAAAGTCCATGATACTAGTTTATACTTAGCCCTCTCATGAACATTCTAGCTTTATTGCTGTTTGTCAAATTTTGGGTGACTTTTCACAAGATTGACACAAGCTCCCCTTTAACAATTCCCTGCCAAATTTCAGACAAAGGATTGGTGAACCACTTCTTGTGAAGCCTCACAGTACACCAACTTCCCTGTCTCCTTTACCAGAAATGAAGGAATTGTCTGTTTAGAAACTACAGGTAACTAGTTACTAGTAACTAGAGCTTATCCAAACAGCTAAACTTTGGAAGAGTTGCATACAACCAAAAAGAGTCTTAAAAATGGGAAGTGCTGGAGTACAGTGGTTTTGACTTATTTATTTATTTATTTATCATGTGTGCTACACAAATTTAGCAGAATAAATTTATACAGATGCCCTTCCGGACCAAAATCAACCTGATGTGGTTTCAGATCAGAACATACAGATGCATATTGTATACCTCTCTTGTTCAAACAAATGAACCGGGTTATTATTTCTTTATGTGGAGCAGTTACTAAAGCAGATAAAACAGGCATTTTGTCCCTGGATCACTTGGTTACTCATTAAATATAAATCAGATACCGAACCTGTTCCTATACTCTTTCTAGAATTAAAAGCTAGAAAGTTTCCAGAAATATATATATATATAGCAAAGATAATACACTGCTGAAACATTGCTGTTGAAAGATGCTGTAACAAAGGAATTAAGACTTGGTGACATCACTAGCTTGGGGCCAGTATTCACAAGTCTTCTGATATATTCTTTCATAAACTGCTACACTTTTCTTTAAACTCAGAGGAATGCTGCTTGGATTACCCATAATAATATAATGTTTTCTCTTAGCAGCCTGGAAAAGAGCTTGAATTTGAATCTGTGGTCTTTGTTGTACTTTCAGACTGGCATTTCTTTTGACACTGAATTAAATTTACTGTTCTGCTCTACCTGGAGATCATATTACATGTGGTGTCACAGAATCACAGAATGATATGGATTTAGAAGCAACCTCTGGAGATCATCTAGTCCAACCTCCCTACCAAAGCAGGTCAATCTAGAGTAACTTGGTGCCTTGAATGAATTCAACAGAGGTACAGTGTACAAACTTATTAAAACATAAAGTCAGTCTAAGGTTGCAGCCATTATCCTTCTAATTATTTTTTCAGAATAGTAAAAATAGTAACATTTCAAACAATATTGTTTATTGTTAGATAAATCATTTTCTTTTAGAGTAAGTTAATTGTGATTATAATAATTTTATTTTCTCCTGTCTAAAGTATGTGTTTTTTCCAGTCTTTTCATGGGCTTCTCTTTAGCTTTTATCTCAAAAGAAATGTAATCATTAACATATTTGGAAAATGGCATCTTCTCTGTTATTGAAGAGTCACATATGGGTGGCAGCTGGTTCTATCTGGTTTGCTGATACCAAAATTGCGATTTAATATCTAAGCCTACCTGACTTGGCTGAATCTAGTTAAAGATGGGCAATAGCTTTTATTCAAGTGCATACACTTCTTAAAAGACTTTGTTGTGATAATTTCCTCTCGGTTTTTTGGTTGTTTGGTTTTTTTTTTCTATAAACATATGGTTTCATCTTGCAATGTGTTGACTGTCACTTGGAATCGACATCTTTATAGGTTGTGCCAGCCATATGATTTCTGGAAACTAGTGTTTCAGCTTTTATTGACATCACATAAAAGCATTGAAAATGTGTTTAAGGAAAATTAATGATATGAAAAGTGCTCAATCTCACAAGGAGCATTTACTAAGAAAAAGCTGATAAGTATAGCAAATCTTCCAAATGAAAAAACAAAAAAAAAAGAAGAAAAATGTAAAACACTCTATGTCCTAAAGTGCTATTGACTTTGTATAAATTTATCAATTTATTCTTTTAAAGCAAGACTACACTTTCATTGACAGACTAACAGAGCAAAATAACAAATACACGTTCTGAATATGCTTAAACTAATGAACTAGTTTTAAAAAATACAAACTTCTTGGTGTTAAAGGCATGAATTTATATATTCCTTAGAGTGGAAACAGTTGTTTAGATCAGCTTTGTCTCCATTTTCCTTATTCTGTCATAATACCATGCCTTCTATTTTGATTTTCTAGTGAGTACAGGGAATGACACAAGTCTAATAAATTAATTAGGTCTACTGGAAACTTTGACAGTTATGTTTCACTAGTAGAAAATAGAAAGAAATAATGCCAAGACTATATCACAATTATCATAGTATCATAATTACTTTATGCAAATGTTTTCTGATAACATTTTGTCCTATGTTATCATAACATGATAGGCTATGAACTGAATGAAGTACCTTCTGGAGGAACTAAATAGTTCTGATAAGATTTAGAGACAGTTGTACCTGGCTTTAATACCAAAAATCAGTTCTTGCCCTTTTGTCTAACGGACACTACATAAGCTTTCCACAGTCGATGCATTTATTCATACATCTAAAGAGGGCTGGCTAGAAATGTTAGCAATAGTTTATTACCTCTACAAGTACAAGTCTGTCAAATTTGAGACTTTTTTAGTTTTTTTTAATATGATAGTTTCAACGAAGTACTCATCAAGATCTCACTGGAATTTCAGTCGAAGTCAGAAGTATTCAGCATACTGAAAGACTTCAGTGCTCTACATCCTATAAGAGTACCATGAACACTAGCCTTTTCTATCTGTGTCTGTCCTCTTCTTTCTCCTTTCAATACTGTTTTCCATCCAGCCTTGTGACTGAGAAGTGAAAGACCAGCCTGAATGATCTTTGAAGTTGAAGTAACCTCCAATTCTCAAAGGCAATGTTTGGTCTCTTCACCTCTGTGTGCCTGTTTACCTTCTTTTGTTATTTCACTCTGAAGTTCAGGCAAGCTATTTTACAGGTGGCAAAACAGAAAGCAAACAAACACTCACCCTTTTTTCCTACTCAGCCTGGAAGTAATACCAAAAGGTATTTTAAAGGACATTTGATCTCTATCATTCATCCTTAGAGTGTCTAACAATCTGGATGTCCTTTAGTCCCTGAAGAAAAGGAACAGATCAATAACATCTCCCTGAATGTGCACAGGCATTTTCTAACTACTTTCCAGTTGTGGTGGAACTAATCTCAAAGTTAAGCAGCAATAGTATTGGATCTAGTACTGTAAGGTGCTAAGCACCCTTATTTTCCTGTGGTGTTAAGCACTTCATTGTTTTAAAAACACTGCAACCCATTAACCACAACTAGTTTTTAAGGTACTGCAGTCTGAGAATCCATTTCAGTTTTACTACAATAGTGAAAGATGTTTATTGAAAAGTAGCTCTCTATTGTAAAAAATGAATGAAAATTAAATAGATGTTGTTTTACTGGTACTGTGAATTACTAAAAGTCCAGTTTGCCTTTTATCTGGATGGCCTGTCCTATAATCAGAAATATTGCATTTGTAATTCTCTTACCTAGCAATTGCCTAGGATTTCATGAAAAGTTTTATACTTTCATTGTCACTGGGAAAATACAAAATGCTTCTTCAGCAGTAAGTCTAGCTGTTTTTTGTTTGGAAAAAAAAATATAGGAAACACTATCAAGTTCCCCATTTAACATAACTGACCATCAAAGCCTTTATATAGACTTGAGGGAAGGTAAATGATGTGACCAGCTGATATCTGTTTTCCTAATAACCCTTCTTCCAGTGCTTCTTGAACAATTTTAAGAATTATTTAATGTGACTCAAAGCATTTAATTAGATCATAAGCAAAAGGAAGAGAACACTATCTCACAAGAAGTTAATGCGCTTAGTTGGCTGTTAAACATTTTTATATACCAAAATATATGGTAGATAGTTTTTGCCTTCATAAATTTATTGTCATTTATCAAGAAGAAATAGTACCTTATAATAACAAGGTATTGTGTGATGAGTCCTAGTTTTTGGCACTAGATGGCTGTAGTTTACGAAAACTTAGGCCACAGGTCTTCCAAGTCTGTAAGACTTTTTTATCTTTTTTATTTTATTTTATTTTTTCTATTTTATAGCTGCATCTCTAATTGCACATTATTATGCTTCATTTCATAAGCAAAATTTCTAAGGAAGCAGCATAGAAGTAGTAGATACAAGAACTGTTCATTAAAGAGAAACAAGACATATTCTTTCACCAAAAGTATATTCCCTTGCATTTACAATATATTTTTTCAAATATTTTATTTTACAATTCTCTTAATTATTTGTACACTATATGAAATAAAGCAAGCAAGGAAAGAATGAGGAAGAATGAGTTCAAAATTACTTAATACTCTAAGAATATGCAAAGTGTAGTAAATACAAGCATATAAACATCATCTTATAGAAGCACAAGCCACTCTTATTATTTTATTATTTTAAATAATATAAATTACTGTGATAATACTCTGCAAACATGTAACAGTTGAGAACAAAATTTAAAAACCAAAGCAGTATGTTACTTTAAAAAGGAAAATTAAAAACTAGGAACCACAAATCAATGCACCAGTTATCACTGTGTACATAAGTGTTAAAGTTAATTAATTATAATTAATTTAACTTTAATTTATATTGAACTGCTATTATTAATAATAATACAAGTTCTTTGAGTCAAATTAACATAATGCTCATATGTCAATAGAATCAAGAAGGCAAGAAAGAAAACACCAAGGGAAATGTAAAGTTTCATTATTTTCTTACCAAAGCTAGACTGTAAATTTCAAGCGGTGGTACTTTGAAAGATTCTAGCTGTGTTCATTTGTTTTGGACTATTTTCACAATAAATGTCAGTCCTGTGTTTGCTGGCCTTTTGAATGCAAAATATTTCTTTATAATTTCTGTTGTCAGGACTCTTACAGTTGAAATAACTTAATAAACACTTACTTGTAGATATTCTTTTAATACATAGAGTTTGTGGCTTGCCTTCTTTCAGACTGCAATAACAGTGAACATAGTTGAATAGAATTGACTTCAGACAGCTTTCCCTTCCCTACCATAACTGAGAGATGTCAGAGTCAAGAAAGTGACTATCATCTCTATTTTTTAAATGCTATTGAAGCCATCTTAGCCTTGACCAGGGCTAGGAATAGGTTAGAGAAGTAACCTATAAGGTAAGAGTGCTATACAAGAGCAGCCCTTCCCCGGCTGGGAAGAGAATCTGCTAATTTCATTGCTGAGAACATCAGAAGTGTTTCTTCATCTCACCTTGTACTATTTTTCAGTCTTGGCTTAATGTGAAGTTTTGCTTTGCATGTGAACTGCTAGCTACCATGGTGTGAAAACAGAGTAACACTTGAAACATTTCCCCAAAGTATGTTTTTACAGTGACCAAATGTTCATTGCACTTCGTTCTGTAGGCTTTCTGCCTACTCGGAATAGTTACTATGTCACTTAAAGTTCAACAGCTGATTGTGTTGACATGTGTATGTGAATAGCAGTGATGAAAAGAACCGGTGGTTGTGGATAGGACCATCTAGATTATTAGAGTTTCTTCAACTCTTTTTAAGATTACAAATTACTTATGTTGCTTAAATACTCCATGATTGAATTGGAGCTCAGATAAATGCTATCACGTGTATAATAAATAGGGCTTAGTAAATAACATGTATGTAATTTGAATGGAAACACTTAGAGGAAAAGCCTTTTGTTACTTTAGGACAGTTGCCATTACATTACACTTTGAGAAAATAAGGAATGTCATTTCCCTGTGAGCCACTGAAGGTCCCTTAGCTTTCATCATAGGTAGGAGTTGGGGTTGATATAAGTCCTATTTTTAGTAAGACAAGTATTTAAAACAATTAGTTTAGTAAAAATCATGTAGCATACATTTCAGTAAAATTCAGGATAGATAATTACTAACAGAGAGTCTGCAAAGTAGTTTTTACACAATAGCTACTAGTTTAAGCCATGAACAGTGGGCTATTTCAGTCCCTCAGGTTCCACTGAACCAGGGCAAAGCGTATGGTGAGTGTTATGATTATGGTTAGGGGAAAATAAGCTAGAGGTTATGGAATCATGCTGAGCTTCGTATTAGAAAGTGTACTTTCTAATTTTAGACTGATATTCATCGATTTTAGACCGATATTCATGGAGGAAATTAATATGACTCCTTAGCACGCCAGCCTGCCTAAGATTGCTTTTGGATGTGGGATATAAAGGTTAAGGTTCTGTAAAGGAACACATGTGAATTGTACTTAAGATTGCCATTTTCGAAAGGACCAGTTACTCTTTTTAGTCCTGTTCCCCCTAGATGACTTTGTGAGAAAATAAGCAAAAGATTTTTTAGATAGATAATAATAAAGTATCTTATATGGGGTTCTTACTGAAGTGCTATTGGGAGGGAAATCATTATATAATCATTAGGTTGTGTTCTTTGACAACACAATTAATGCCACTATTGTCCCTTCAAACAGAGTCTGCCTAATAGTTTGGGCTTCCAAACAAGATACAATAGAGTAAAGAAAGTAAAGTCACTAATTTTCAAAGCACGGATATAAAATTTGAGGCTTCTTACGTATCTTTGAATCTGTAAGTCCTACCTGGCAGACTCTAGTCTCTGCAGGTCTTACAGAGTTTCAGTAAAAAAGAAAAGCGTGATGTGAGTTGAAGAAAGTCATTAGCATGCTCTGACAGAAAGACAGGTACTTTTTTTTTTTTTTTTTTTTTTCCTTCAGGTGCAGCTGACCCAGGGCTGTGTCAGGGGCAGTCAGTTTATCCTGTAGCAGAAGGAGTATGTCTAACAGGAATTCCTTTTTAACAAATGCTCTCGATTTTTCTCTTTGCAGGCAACACTGCTTCTCAGTTCACTATCATTCAGGAAGATATGAAAGAGAATGATTTTGAACTTCAAGCTAGACAAAAGGCTTCACTTCCATAACAGGGACTTGACAAAACTTTTTTTTGTGTGCGTGTAGGAGAAAAGTCACAGTGTTTTATGTTGCAAAATGTGGACAGGACAGTGTTTGGCAAGGTTTATACCAGAGCATCTCTGCTTCCCTCACTGAATGAGCACGGTGCTGAGAAGGGTCTGAGAGAGTTCCTTCTCCATTTTACAGGAGTGGGTGCTGCACTGGGCTGAGCTTGGCAGTCTGTCCTCATCATTAATAAGAGTAGGATACAGTAAGCAGTAGGAAAAAGCCTAAGAGTGGCTGCTGGAGGGGAGAGACCCAGTTAGGCTTTGTGCATCTCCCATCAGGTTACTCCCAGAGTAACCTGGAGTTCTCTCTGCCTTTGAGCTACACCTCAGCCTAGGGTTAGGATTCAGTGAAGTGTGAACTATGGACTGTGAGAAAGCTTTGCAGGGAAGAGCACACTAGCACACTAATTAGTCTGGGACTTCTCCCGATAGACTGCTGTGAGAGAAGTACAGGAACACTGTTTATTCAGGCGTGATTGAGTCATGTCTCAGACTTCACATAAAATGTCTAAACCAGACACTGTGGCGTGACAGTGAGACTGATGCAAGGAAATCTACTCCCAAATAAGTTTAGTACAGTATTCTTACATTTCTCAGGGAGATAAGGAATTGTGTGCTCAGTTTTGGTTTGAAGTTAGAGTTGAGTGTTCAAGTTTGCTAGAATATGTGGAGTGTGAGTAGGATTAATACAGCTGAGGAGCCATCAGATTATTCAGTGTGTGGCCATTTGAGGGAGAATCCTTGAACCTTTCCTCTGCTGTGGATTAGAATTTAATGAAATGGTATGAATCAACTGACAGATGTACCCTAAATTATTGTAGAACAGTAGTCAATATTTTCTTGAGGAGAAATTAGATGTAGAACTTGTCTGTCTAAAGTACATTTTGAGTCTATGTCTTGAAGTATCTGTCTTTTCAGAGGGTTTCCCAATGTACCTGTACAGCTGGAAGTGCTCAGGACTGATTTGGGGCAGTATTATGCAGCTTATGCTGAGTGATACAGGCTGCCTGTGCACCAGTCATGGTTTTGTCTTATTATTTAAAAGTATAACAATGGGGCACATGGCAGAGTCATACCAAATAGTCTCTCCCTTGCTACTTTGCAGAAAATCTTAGTCACAGGGTCTCTATACTGTTCTCTCTTCATGTTCTGTGGCAAGTAGAGGCTCAGGCACCATCCACTAAATGAAATTAATCCTGTCTGTCAAATGGTTTCAGCTCCCTGCCAGGGCACTCCCTGCTCACTATGAAAAAGGGCCCAATACAATGGCATATGACTTAAGAGGATTTCTCTCAGCTTCAAACTGGAATGAAGGGTTCTGCTCCTTTGATGAGTTGCTTTGAACCTGCAACTTTATGCTTGCAAGCCTGTGCTAGCACCACCACCTCCTCCCTATGCTACGGGTATGCTTCAGGGAGAGCTAATCCACATTCTCATTCCATGAATTTAAAACTAAGGCGGTCTTGTGGCAAGCGCTAAATTTCACCTTAGGTATTCAATAGTAAAGGAGCATCCATATGTCACTCCGGTTCCAAAAGTAGATAAGGCACTCAGCTGCATTCTTTAATGCAAATCCCTCTAAAACCTCATATGCTATTAGTACTCTGCTAGTTATTTGATGAAAGAGAAAATTAACTTTTCAAAGAGCAAGGCAAAAAATAGAACTGAGTCTATTACACCAACCAATCCAATATTCTGCACAATGAGATAGTGTTTCTTTCTACTCATTATGCCTAGCAAAAGCAATCAACAGAAGCCTGAAATGATAATTGTAGAGAAATGAGATCTGATTAAAAGTAGAGATCGGCAGGTATTGGAAATAACCCACCTTTCTCTGAAAGAAAGTAGAAAGTCTATACAGTGCGAGCGTTGGATGTTTAACTCAGCATTGCAGGCCTGGTTTTCTTTCTAGATAAATTTGCTGTGGATTAAGACAATTGTGGTCATAATGGGCACATGTCAGTTTAAAACTGAAATAAATAACATGAGAATTAAAGCTGTAATGTTCATTCAACTCAAAGACTAAAATGCACGTTAATATTGTGATCTCTTTGTCACTTGTTCTATCCCAAAGCATTCAGTAAGCTACAGTAAATCAGAAGCTAATTCTGGGTTACACCAAGGTTAATTACAGAAGATTAAAATGGTATTCAAGTTGCCTATAAATTCTGTAGCAACAGTTATTAACCATTTGGTGTTTATTTAAAATTACTGGATAACACAAAAGTATGCCATTCAGCGTCCTATATTATACTCGCATTTAAGTGCGTGTGGGAAGATATTTCAGATACTGTTATTTGGGAATTGCTGGTGAGTGGCAAAATGACAGGGAAATTGCTTCTTTAAGAATAAATTGGAATAAATGGGAGAAGATAAGTGTGAGACATTTGTGTGTATTTTTTCACATACCCACAAGCAGGCTGGAAACTCAGCATGTTCAAGATTAAGTTGATAAATAGCAGCTCTTTTTCCAGCACATGCCACACTGAATCTGCTGAATATAGGGAGGGATGGAGAGAAAATTCATCAGAGGGAGAAGGCAAGAGGGTAGATCTAAAGTGTACACAACTACTATCTTTTGTAATGCAAGATGTTTTATATACGCTCCTTTTAAACTGTATTCAATGCCTCTTCTCTCTCCCAGCATAGTAACTGCATTTGGAAATTATTTTTCTGTTTGTATCCTTTTTTATTCCTCCTGCCTCTTCCTCTCCACAAACCTCTTCCTTCTTGGATTCCTACTGCCTTATCCCCACATTGCAATGGGTGTAATTCCAACTTCCGTCCAAGGGAGAGGGAAGAACCTGAGCTGAGAGTCTTCATCAAGAAATCACAGGGAATATGGGAAAGATCTCAGATGGTGGTTTTTTTCAGGTGCTAAAGAGGCTGTGTGGAAGAAATGTAGCAGCATTATGACTGAGAGTTCCCACACAATTGCAGCCTGTGCAGCCATGCTGACTTTCAGAAGGAACAGCAAAAGGTTTATGCAAGTTGGGAGAAAGGCTTTCCAAGGCTGAAAGGATCATTCCTCTCTCTTTAAGGTCAGGAAAACCATATGGACTGTTAGCCCCATTAAGTTGCTGCCGAAGGGCAGTTAAGTTCTACAGCTATTCTTGGTGCCTGTTCTGGGACTGACCCATCCCCTAGGTGGATCTAAGAGAAAACTGGTATTGCTGGTGTCCAGGAAGGTACAGTCCAGCCAGCTTCTTTGCTGTGTCAGCTCTGCCGGGCCATGGTGGATTTTAATATTGATTTAATACTGACAGTAGAGAATAGATATTGGTTTGAAAGCATTTGTCTGAAAGAGGTAGCACTAACTATACTGTAGAGTATACCTGAGCTGTGAGATAACCAAGACAACTGTGGCCACGAGTCTATGACTGGTTTTTTGCTCACAAAAAGCGTGTAATGGAAAGTACTCACCTGAAACTTGACTTTAAGAAAACAAAGCTCAAAGTGAAGATGTTTTTGTTAAAGAGAGAAAATGAGAAAATGCTACTTATAGAGGTAAAGAGACTGAACTGCTTACTTATAAAAAGGACAATTTTCATTTTATAGCCTATACTTAGGAGAAAGTGTCATAGAACATAAAGATACTAGGCGACTTCTTATTAATTAGATTGTAATTCTGTACATACGAGACAAGATCTGTACATAATTACGCAGATACAGAAAGGCTTCCACAATCTATAAGTTGCTAATCATTTCCTTGAATTATCCTTGAGGATTATCCTCAACAATATTTAAATAAAGAGACTAATCAGGGGGAAGCTGTGAATGTAGCTACAGTGGCAATCAACAGTAGAAATATTCTACAGCCAAGAAACCTGTCAGTGAGCCATCTGGAGAACAGGAAAAAAATCAAATGACGACAAGACAACTGACTATGACAAAGACAACAGAAAAATAGATAAAGACCTTGTTTTCAGAAAGCCTTGGGACAAGCATGGATTTACCTGTGCAGACACATGATGTAGTGTACATACTTAAGGGCTCTCAGCCTATTGGAAGTGCTGGTTTTGGTGTACAGCTTTCTACCATCCCCAACCAACTACTCCTCACCCAAACCTAGCAAAACCAGCAAACAAAGGTTGTAATCACATGAGATGTGCTCTCCAGAGTCAGGCTAATGACCTGCCAGTGGTCTAGTCCGATTTTCTGCCTTTGACAGGGATGGAAATGAGATGCTAATTAGGGAGGACGTACTGGTCAGACTGGTACCTACTCTGTAAAGAAACACTTCTTTTGGTCTGTTGTGAACTAGTCTCCTGCAAGTTTCACTGAGTGACAATAGTTCTTTTGTTTTAGGATTTGGGAAGCAGTGCTTCTGTCTTCAACTTGTGAAGCCGTTTGGAAAAAATTGCCACTGTGCATATGGAAAGGCAATCAACTGGTGAGAAACAACCCAAGTGGCAACTCCAGGCCTACTTTACATACACAGTATATCTGCTTTGCCATACTCAGGGAGTGAGAGAGTCTCAGGAAATTCAGGTAAGCTGTTTCTTTGGACTCTGACTCATCCTTATTACCACAACGGTGCCCATGTCAACATCATCTCACACAGTCACTGCTACTCTTCTTCAGCTTTTATCTGAAGTAGGTTGTGATAAACATGATTACTAAGAAAAGTAATTTATTAATGTTTACATGCACTTAAAATTCTTAATGGGCACACTAGAAGAATTACTGTGTAACATTTGTATTTACTGCTGTCCATTGAAATTTGATGCTTTAATTTGGTCTTTATAGGAGCTGCTTAAAGCTGATCATCCATACAAAATACTGGAATTAGGCCTGTGAGAGATAAGATAACAGAGTGCAAAAGGGATGTCAGTGGTACAAAATAAATGCTGTTCCTTACAAAACTGTAGGAACTAAGGAATGCTTCACATAAATATTTATGGAGGACCAAAATTGTGCAGTACTTCTGCCACAAGGGACTTATATTCTAAAAGCAGCATAGAAGGAGAAAGCTTCTGTGCATTTTTCTGTCTTTCTCTTTCAGACTGTTCATATTCATGATGACATCCATTTCCTACATAGCATTTAATTTACATATTTGACTGCTTCATCTGCATGAATCTCAATTATCCATCTTCTCTGTGATGACTTGCCTCATTCCAACTCTTCTGAAGGAACTATAATTTTAAGAAAGAAAGAAATGGAAGGGGAAAAAAAAAGTAAATTAAGGTTCTAGGGTCCCAAATGGCAAAGTAATCCTGATTTGACGTTCAGGATTGACAATTATCTTCGCAGGCTATAATTTTAAGGTTACACAGTTTGTGTCCTTTTAGCCCTTAAAGGTGACAATTTAATATTGCTGTAAATAAGACTGAGTCCTATAGAAGCTATAATAGATATCTCTGTCTTGTACTGAGATACTGTCTATTCTGCTCTCAGTACTACTTTGTCTACCATCTAAATTGTACTAGATGCCTTTTGCCAAACAAACATGCAAGGAGGAAGAGATATTTTAAATTGGTTTTGAGGTTTCTAAAAAAGATAAGAACTTAATTGGCTGAAAGATTGTATGTAATTTTGTGTCCTTTCCCCCAAAACATGCTTTTTGCTGAAAACAAGACAGATTTAATGTGCATATGTTATTTTGTATTAATTTTCTGTGAGTTATAACTCTCTTCCCATTTGAACTCTGTAAAAATAAGCCAACAGTAAGCATTCTACCTGTTTTAAATAATAATGGATTAAAAAACAGTATATTTTCCTCTGTGTGTAGCTTCCAGAATATAAAAAAAAAAAAAACAAAACAAAAAACCAAATTGCACATACTCCCTCCAGAAAAAAAACACAGAAAGCGTTCTGAAAGATTCCAGTCTCCAGAATAGCTTACCTCTTTAACAAAGAAGAACTAAAATACACATTACTGTATCCTATCATCTGTCACCTGTTTGTTCTATGTTAAGGTCATGAAAAAAGCAGTCTATTCATTTTATATTTTGGTTAAAATTAATTACTTTATATTAACAGTATTTGTTATTCTGTTAATTCATTATTTGAGTTAGGCTTTATCATTTGTGAGAAAGAATAACTTGTCAAATTTAAATATGTAGGTTAAAAGTGTGCACTTACACATACAGCATCTGTTATGTTACTAAAACCAGAGACATGTTTTAGTAATGTGGGTGTGTTTGGTGTTTTGTTGGGGTTTTTTTGCTTTGCTTTTTTTTTTTTTTTTTTTTTTTTTTA
>JAOXNG010000026.1:11905751-11918036 GCA_028566535.1 Scolopax minor | reverse complement strand
AATTACATGATGCTCTAGAACTGGGAAAGTGGGTAAATAAACAACTAAGCACCTACCTAAGTATCTCCCTCCCATGTATATGCATGTATCTGTACAGAAGTACACAGACACATCAAGTCTTCAGGCCGACACTATCAGCATTCTTAAATTTCCACTTCTTCCAGTTTTCCATGTATGTCCACAGGTTGTGGACACACGTCATATTCTAAACCCAACATATGTTTTGTTAAAATAAGCATTTTCGAGTTGTCACTGGATACTTCAGAAAAATGCGTTATGATACTTTTTTTTTTTTTTTTCCTGTAGAAATCTGAGGGGTGCTGCTTCTTACAGACTGTTGCATTTTAATGTAATAGAAATAGCCAACTGGCAGCAAGGTCACAAACAGCCATTCCAACTTGCAAGGCTGGTTGCCAGCTGTAACAGATTTGTCTTTCATGGGATTACTGTTCTACAATCGCTTGTACCAAAGCAGGTAATTCAAAATACCTTTTTATTTTTTTAACAATTACTTTGTCAATGTGGATTCCTATGCTAGTTTTAGCAGGCTGGTAGTCTGTAAACATTTTATTTTTCTATGACACACCCAGGATTAAGTGAAAGAAAAATAATTTTCTATGGCATTAAAGCACAAATGGACTTTGCTAGAAAAGCTGTGTAAACATTGCAACAAAGATGGTCCCAATGCGTGAATTAATACACTGTGCACTATTCTTGACAAAGTAGCTGGGGAAAGGTGATAAAAAGGGTAAACTTGAATACTCTTCTGGTTTTGATACTGATTGAGACAGATTAACATACATGTTAAGGTCTTCAGGCTACTTTGAGACAGCACTGCCTAAGGAATGCTGCAGAAGTGTACTCTGTTTAGGCAGCATCCTTGAGCTGCACTCCATAAAATGAAGTAATATCAGAAAATCTGGCTGTGTAGGCTGTATATTCTAGAAAGTCTTGATTGCACTGTCTCTTCACTGACCACTCAAAGTTGAAAATAGCTTATGCAAAATCTTATTTTGGATACTCAGGGGGAACATAGTTAAATATGATGAATCATATAGTCTTAGCAATTACTGTCAAAGTCTTGTCACTTTGAAAGAAGAGAGATGTAAAATACTTGCTTAAATTTACAAATGAAAAAATAGAACAGGAAAAGAAAGAAAAAGCAATTTCAAAGTAGTTTCTATGAAATCAAATAAAAAGAATACAGAGGCAAGAACAATAGCGACAGGGGTTTCTACCTTCTTTCTTTGCCGTACTGAGGACCATAGTGGTTTAAACATGCCTTAAATCAGTCTTAGTCTCAAAGAGAAATCAAGGAGAAAAGAAGATATATTTCAGGGCTAAAGGTAAAATTTCATCCTCCAGCCCTATGGCTTGGCTAGAGTGAGGGAACAGTGAGGACAAAGCAAGTTACATGCACACTGCGGGATTTACAATTAATCTGTCATCTTGAACTTTCTGTTTGCTACTCCAGTAATATACGTGCGCCAAAAATCTCTGTACATAAGTATGTTCAGCTTCAAAAGAGGTGATCATTGCAAATAGGATGTTTTTGTTTATATATTTCTTTTTCTTATTCAGATCCCTTTTGATGTGGTTTTATTTTTAAATTCTGCCGTTTGATGCAATCATGAAGTCTGACTCCGATTTCACCACACTGTTGTAAAATGGAAATAATAACATAAACTAATTAGAGTTTACAGGAGAAACCTGCAGCTGGGATCAGTGATGGAGATCAGAGCTACAAATGTATGGAGACAAGCTTGTACAGATACAGCAAGATTTAAGTCAATAAAAGAACGTGACACACACTGACTGAGGGAGAATAAAACGAAGGACATTTTTATATCCCAGTAAAACTTATCATGGCAGTAGGAAAATCCTGAAAAAGCAAACAGGACCAGACACTAGCTTAGTCAAGCTGGGAAGCCCCAGGTCACCTTATCCAGAGGCAATCAGCTACTGCACTGCATGATGACAAGCAGTAAGGCTGTCAGTCTTCTTGATGTGGTACTGAAAATAGCCACTCATGCAAAAGCTAAACGTCCAAAGATCAGTCAGTGTGATGAGAATTTGAGAACCTAAAATTATTTGGAAAGATGCCAACGGGTATCAGTGCCACTCACATGAATGCATTTGTTATCTAGTGCTGACAGATCAGGAATACATAGGGTAGAGGACCTAGGGCTATCTGCATGTCCTGAAAGTGAATTGGATCACAGGCAGAACACAGAAATTGTTGATAAAATGTGGCTTAATGATTGAGAATTCATAATAAGAAATACCTCTGGTCAGATTCTCTTCATGATATAAACATTCATCATCACTGTCAGAAATCATTTATGCAAACAAAGAAATCAAGAAGGAAGTGAGGAAGGTATTTTGTGTTTTCTGGCAAAACAGAGTTGTTTCAAGGGAGAAAGCCATAAGAATCTGAGAACTTCATCCTAGTTCGTGTGTCAGTGTCACCTCTGTGAAAATGCCAAGTCTCCACTGAGATCCTGGACAAGCTATTCTAAGGTCTGATCCTTTGTTTACTCCTGTGAACAGTTTCTAGTATTTAATATAAGCATAAAATTCAAATTAAAAAAATGGTTCTGGTGACAAAAGTGATGTCGTTAACAGTAGAAGAGGTAGAACTAGAAAATGTAAAATGTTTACTTAGGTGCATGCAAGTGGTTGTGTCATAAATGTTGGGTTTTATCTTTTCTCCTGTTTCTCCAGGTCTGTACGTGTCTGGTATATTATCGTTTCTGTTTCTTCATTTGGACAATCAACATATTTGTAGTTATGTTGGAATCAGGTAAGAAGTCTTGGGAGATAGTGTTCTGATTTTCAGCACAAATCCATCTCTAGATTACATTACCATTTTAGGGCATTTTTTTATGGTATGGTTTTTCGAATGGTTGTGTCTGTTGTCTATGGTTGCCAGGGATGGGTATAAAAAGAAAATAATTGTGTTTCAGGGAAGTAAGAATATTTTGGCCTTAATTTGAGACTGATTCTTTTGTAACTAATGAACTAAGATGTAAGAAATAACAGTCTTATTTTTACAAAGTATTTGATATATGATAATAGACCTGCAAGGCTCCAACTAATACTTTATGGTGTATAGTCAGTTATGAACTGAGCTTTCTATCAACCTTGGATATTTCATTGCATTTTCATAAACTGTCACATACTGATTCTGCTGGTTGTAATGGATTCCTTCACTTTTAATGATCCAAAATGAGTTGCACAGATCTAAAATGGATCTAAAAGAGTTGTTCATTACTTTTATCTTTGCACACTCTCAGATATAATATCTCAATCTATTAAAATGGTAATTTAATTTTTTGATTAAAAATAGATGGAAAGCTCTACTCAGAATCAGGAGATGATAAAATACAGAATAAATTGATAAACCTCTATTGAAGGTAGGACACTAGGGTTCTCTCTGAATGGTGTTGATTCATTCATTTACAGCTGGATTTGGTGGTTTGCAGTGACAATACTGGTGAATCTTTCTTGGATTACTGAAAATTAAACTGCAGTGGAAGGAGTCCTTAATAGGGCTCTGCTCATAAGAATATTGAATTTATGTTAAAAGAGGAAGGAATCTATATTAGGAGAAAATGATGTGAACTAGCTACAAGATGAGATTTCAAATGTATTTTTTAAATTACTTCTCAAACTTGGCATGAAAAATTTTAGCTCAACATTTTAGCTGCTTCTTCAAGTATCTCTGGGAATATGCATAAAATATTTGAAATATAAGATCTTTCAATTTTAAGCACTTTCAGTAAGCAACTGAAGTTTTAGAAGAGAATTTCCTTTCTTTTCTGTGAGTATTGAACAACAGTAGACAGTGTTTTTAGTGCCAGATGTAACTTATATAATTGCAAAACACCTATAAATGTGAAGGCTATCATTATATGTCCATATTTAGATATGTAGATGACTGATTTGACTGAAATACTAAGAATTGTGTCTTTTCTTCTTAAAATCAGGCCACTTATATACTAGTAAAATAAATTTTGACACCTAACAATGAACGTTTTCAATGATGATTTTTAAAGCTGCTTAAAACTGTGAATCACTGAATTACAGTGTTTCCATACATTGGATTTCCCTCTTGTAAGTAAATGACTACATTCCAGTTGAATGTAGTATTAAGAAAACATTACTATGTAATTGAAGATTTTATTAAACTTGAACCTGGTAATATCAACTCAAGGAAGCACTTTGTTTTATATTTTACTGTGTAGAAAGAAAAAACATGTTAAAGAAGCAAGTGCTGTACACTAAGTACTGTGTATATTCTAGACATTTGCAGCAGAGTTATCAGTACTCTGGGAATACTCTAGTAATCTAGAGTAGGACAAGATAGGTGAATTAAACACTCCATAGAGCTCTACTTCCTACCCTGTTGCAGAGAGACCACATAAGGAACAAAGGCTGATGATATTGAGAGAGTTGAAAATTACACAGTGATGTAAGAATCTAAGATAGATCTATCTCCATTAGATATGTCAGGTTATAAACATCCCCTTTTCAACTGTATTGCATGCCTGAAATTCAAATGATGAGAAACAAATCTTTGCAACTGGTAATGCTGACGGAACCCACTGGAGGGACTAAGTTTTCTTTTGCATTTCTTTTATGCATTTTGAAATGGAGAATGTATCTGCGATTGATAATCTCAAAAGAGAGAGACTTTTTGTTTAATTTTATTTTTAAGTTACAAAATATGCATGCCACTACAGTGGGAAAATTGACCTTTGAAGTATGAATGTCAAGACAGAAATGACAACTAATTAAATTAACCTAAGCTATTTCTAAATATATTTAAATAAATAAATAAGCACATGCTTTCCTTTACTGAATGTCAAGATGAAAGAATGCTGTGTCTCAGCTAAGACATCAAAGCCTTGAAAGAGTTTGGAGAAAAAATGGAGTGCTAATTCTTATTGAAAGCAAAAGTATTCCTAAAGGAGCCACTTCTTCTAAACCATATGTCTTTGACATAAACTGGCAATAAAGGAGAAAACTACTGCTGAGAATGTGAGAAAGCAGCTGAAATGCTTGCTCCTTTTCAGGGATATTCAAATAATTTGACCTCATTGGAGATACATTGCACATGCTTATTTTGAGGCTCATATAATCTGTTGAATTGAGCTTGGCGCTATTTACTGTGTTAGAAGAAATAGAATACATTTGAAAGTAAACTATAACAATAAGATTATAGTATTACTAACTGCAATAAAATCATCAGCTGAGTTCACTTGGAGTTTATTTGGCACTTATTTTAAATACAGGACTCAAGAGCATTGTGGAATTTCCCAGATCTGGGTCTATGTGTTTTTAGGTCTATTATGTGTAGATACAGTTCTTAAGGACATGATTTAGTGGTGGACTTGGCAGTGTTAACTTTATGATTGGACTCAATGATTCTAAAGGTCTCTTCCAACCTAAATGATTCTGTAATTCTATATACAGTGTAACTCCATGTGACAACTACACGGTCAACCACTGTTCCTCATTAGTGTGGTTACTATTTGAAAGAAACAAAAAGTTTTGGTTCTTTTCCAGGTCAGTCATGCAGTTTGAAAGATATTCAAGACATACTCTAGCCAAGAGCTTTCTCTCAGTGTTTGAGTTGGGCATACCCAGACAGTGGGATTTCATCCTCCAGTACACAATGGAGATGGTCTCAACTTCTTTTCATTGGTACTATGCAAGAAATCCTTTTCGAGGAAGTGCTTGGTGCTGCTCTGTGAGAAACTACACCTAGAAAGTAACATGCAGTAAATGAAGTAAACAAAAAGATGTATCATGAAAAAAAGAAAGATTTCTGCTGTAAATAGCATAAGTTCAACAGTCGAAGCTGCCTCCCATAATTAAATTATCATTTTTTTTCTGGCCTTCTAAGTAACTAAGTTTTATTACAACAGCTGTTACCAGTAGCTAACTTTACAGAACTGGATTAGAACTGAAATGTTGGCCATGAACATTATGTGCCTTTGCAGCTGAAAGAGGCAGTAAATGGTAGATCTAAGGAGTGGCTTTAGATCCTTCCCAATTTCTGTGTAAAAACTCCAGAGCACTTTCTACATTATGTTTACATTTTAATATAATGGAAATCTAGGTAAAAGCCATATCATTTTACTATTTGTGCTGCAAATACTCTATTTCAATGGGTAAAATGCAAAATCTGTCTCTATGGACAGCTTTTCCCACCCCATAAGAGAAATTCTGTGACCAGTTTTGTTTATACTCCCTCTTTCACCCACTGAAGCTTGAATTAATTTCTGCACAGGAGAATAACTTTAAGGGATTCAATTTATTCCTTTGCTCTTGGTAATCAGCCCATAGCCTTTCACTAAGGGTGCTCATCTTGGAAATAAGATGAATATTGGAACTTAAACATATTGGCAGTAGCCATGAGGTTTCTCTGTCTTCTCGGGCTTGATTTTAGAAGGAAATGGCAGTTTTAACTTTATTTTGCCTGGAGTTTAACCTGGTGGGGATCCATTGACAATATCTATCATACCTTAGAGTATGTGTTCCTATAGTGTTTCTTAACATAATTTTTAAGAATTCAGGGATGTAATAATCTGAAATATCAGTCAGACTACATTTTTTTTACCCATTTACAGCTCACTAAATGAACTATAGGACAATGACATATTTGTTTACAATTTATGAATGCAAAATTTATGTGTTTTAGAAAAGTGTAGTATTCGAGTGTTATAAGAAAAGTTGCTGACTACTAGGATTCCTAAAAATATACAGCCAGAAATTCAGATTCTATAATTTCCCACTGAGCCTATGTATCTACATGTGCCAAATCACTCCCTTACAGAAAGTTATATAGTAAAAAGTAATATATAAGAGATCACATATTTAAAAAATTGTGTTAAGAAAGGCTTTCTTGTAGCATTTGTCAAAGCTGCAACACTGAATTGTTATGCCATGATGCAATGACATAGATAATACAACAGACTGCTTTCTCAACTCATTACCCATGTTACATTTCAGATGAGAAAATTGCTAACTAAATGGATATGTTATTCCTATACAGTTTTGATTAACTGAAATAATTTTGTCTTTACCAGTATAGTGTTTGGAAACCTTGTTTCTTCTTCTCACTATCCTGTTCTATCTTGTAAAGGCAAAGTATCTGTCTTATTTTCCTATTATCCAAGAGTAAGTAAAACAAAAATACTCAAATTAGTGTGTCTCTTCAAAATTGAGCCCATAGAACTTTAGAAAGTAAGGATGCCACCTACTTTTAGTTACAAAAGTAATTACTACATCTGATATGCAGCTTATTTATTATCAGACTCACTCTTAATTAATTTATATTTTTATATTATTTGAGATTCTTCATAAAAATTAAGATAGAAGCTGAACAGTACTTTCAAATGTTGGATTGAGTTCTTTTAAAATATGTTATTACAGCTGCTTTTACTTTGAGTTTGTGTGCTTACTTTGAACCTGAAGTAAATGGACCAACTGGAATTCAGGAGTGGTAACCATTCTGACTCCAAAATAGAAAAAAATGTGCTGCCACTTGAACTCCTCAGTAGCATGTTTTGTATAGCTATAATCCATAGTCAAAGACAAAAACTAAATGTAATTTTAAATTTAGTAGTTACAACTACTGATTAGGATTTATGTCTCTGTGCATGCTCATACCTGTGTTTATGGAAGACTACCATTGAGCTAGTAGGAGAAAAATACTAGTGCATTCTCTCATTCTTCAGTGCTATTTATGGTAGAAATATGCTGGAAATATGCTGTTGATTCGATATGTTTTTTGTTTGTTTGTTACTGGGGGTTTGTTTTGGTGGGTTGGGATTTTTTTGTTTGTTTCTATTATTTTAGAAATATTGTCCAGTATTTTAATACATTGTTATATTGTTTTACAGAGCTGTACTTCAAAAGAGCTAAAATCTATGAATAATATTTCTTCAAAGAAAGGCTAAGGTAATTTTCTTCATAGCTTGAAAAATGTGTTCACATTATAGTAACTTTCAGCATATTCATTAAAAAAGCATAATTCCTTTTACTCTTCCCAAAGTCTTACACTTTCAACTGTTCCCAACAGTAAATTGAAGCCCAATGAAATCTAATTGCCTGGTGCGCAACCTGAGAGACATTTAAAGAGAAATTAGAAACTCTAATTATCTGCTAACTTTCCTCCACTTACGTTACGTTTGCAAATTTAACTTCCCGTACCTTTAATTTTCTGTCTAGTGCTTTAATTTTAGCTTTTCATTATTAGTAGCACTAAACTGCTGTTTAGCTGCATCAATATACTGTTAAATTTTCCTAAATGGGCATAAATCAGTTTATTTTCCCTGATGTTTACCTTGCAATTGGAATTCTCAGAAAAGGTTCATTGCTTGTTATTATAGAGAACTTTGTTACAAAAAGATCAAGTTAAATGACCAACTATTACTGGAACATAAAGGGACATAATCTTTCCTGATGCAAGATTGAAGGTCGTGGATTTTAACCCTCAGTTTGGCTCTCTGTCTTTTCAGCTGTTGTTACAGTTAATGAGAGTCTTATTTTCTCTCAGATTACTACATATTGCTGAGGCTGTTGATTACAGATTTATTTAATTTGACCATTATTTAGCTTGTATTTTGAGCATAAAGTGCGACGTTCAGTGAAGTTATACTTCTTAATTCGCGTTCCAGTGGTGTTTCCCATATACATGGAATATATTTGAAATGTTAATGTCTTCAGTGTGTATATCTGTGCTTGCAGAACACTCAAAGTGCATCCTTTTGAATTTGCTATCTGATAATTTTATGTGATATACCATTGTTCTTCTATGGAAAAGAGTATAAATGAATCCTTCGTTTACATTGAAACCTGAGTGACTCACCCTCTCAGTAGACCATTTATGAGAAGATGAACTTTGCCCACAGGGTGTGCAGCTGTTTGTTGGATTAGAGCATGATATTGGAGATAAAGCTATCTGGGTTTTGGTCCTGCTTTTGGGAGGTGTTTTCATTCAAATTGTTATAGGTAACATTTACATAGAGAACGGAGAAGCTTGTTGCCATGGTTCTGTTTAGACAGAAAAGTTAGAAGGTTCGAACATTTATTGTCTTAAAATTAGTTTGATGTGGGAAACTCAAGCTAATATTGTAATCATGTGGCTCTTCCATGACACCACAATAAAGTACAGTTGAAGTAGTATTTCGTATAAAGCTAATATGTTTAGCTCTGATTTCCATATGCTCAAACTAGCATATTTAGGCCTACCTTAATTCTGAATTTCTATAATTTTTACATTCATCATAACATTATGGTTTACATTTAAATTTTTGTAGTCACCAATATTATTTCTATACAGTTTTTTTTTTTTTTCCTTATTTAGTAATATTTGTGTGTCCATACAGTCTTGAATGGTTTAATGGTGAAGGGCAAAGTCAAATTGAGTCAAATGTCCATAAATGTCCATACTTCTGTGGAGAGTTGTGCATTTTTTCCTCATTTACTTACTCATTTGATTAGCTATGCTATGTTGGAGCTGCACTAAGTGCTGAGACCTCTGAGCTGTTTCCAGTTGAGCCTGCTCTAGAACCACTAAAAAAAAATTGCTGCCAACTGAGGCAGAGCTCTTGAGTTTAGATGCAGTGCTGTGTTAAGTAGCTAAACTGCTACATATGTCAAGCTACTGCCACTATATAGAATCTCTCATGCAGATGTGCTTCCATGGTACCTTGGCACTCATTTGTCATATAAGTACAAAAACTCTATATAGAAAATTAATTGCCTACTGTGTGTACACAGATTTCTTTATTTGCTTTTATTGAAATCTCTGTTTCTGATAATCCTGAAATTTGTTTCTGCATGCACATAAAAGAGCGATGTATCTTGTGCTTGCTATATGGTATGTAGGTACATGAAATGTTTGTAAAATATCTGTTACTTTTAGGACTTGAAAATCTGAATACCTCCCATGACGTTACTGGAAGTTCGCTAACAGAAATTAATGTCTTATTCTGAAAAAAATTTTTATTATTCATACGCACTTAAATCTGAAAATTGAAGATATATCTTTCAAAGTTGCTCTGTTTCAAAATTACATTCCTTCTAATCCGCACACAAGCTGTAAAAATAAGATTTCAATTTCTACTCTTCTTTTGTGCTTATGTAGGTTTTCAAAAAGAATTGATTACAAGACTGTGTGCTAGAAAGCTTGCTGATTGTTCCCAGTTATATCAGCTAGTCTAATAAGAGATATTGCCTCTGCCAACAAACCTCATTTCTTCTTTCTGATACTGCTTTAGAAACTTTTCTGCTGGCTTGAAAAATGTTAGAGAAATGATGATTACCCAGGAACTGGTTGTCAAAGAATGATGCACCTAACGCTAGAAAATGTATAAAATTTGAAATATGTTGTAACTTTATATCAATGACGGAATAACTTTACATCATTTAGGATTGTAACTGATGTTTTGGGTTTTTTTTTTAATTTTTTTTTTTTTTTTTCAGGTTAGTGATAGGAGAGTAAATTTTTCATAAATAACATTACCTGCTTAAAGCATTAGTAAACTCACAGCGACCACTAAAATTGGAATCAGTTATATGGTAAGTGAATTGCCTTAGCAAATAAAGATAAACTTTATTCCTACTTAGGTATTTATTAGGTGCCAATTACTAGCAAATAGTGTACTAATAGAAATTTAATTATATTAATGCTAGGAGATTAATTCTACATATGCTACATAATATAAAATATACTTCCAAAGGATCACTTCAGTTTTTCACTCCTAATTATTACAACTAACCAATTTCAGATAAGAAATTAAAAGAACAAAAGCATGTAGTGAAAACAAAGTGGTCATACCCACATGTTGTAGGTCAAAGGGAAGGTATTTTGATTTGCAGTAGAATCTGACCTTCATATCTTAAATTTTGATTATGCATTGCCATGGTTTAGGCCAAATTGGTCAATTACAGCCAACAGATGCTCTCCACCCTTCTCACTCTGAGAAGAAGAGAAGGAGAGATAAAGAGATTTGCAACTTTAGAAGGAACTAAACTACTTCAATGAAATAGTAATAATAAAATTAAAAGAAAATAATGAAATAGATACAATATATACAAAAGTGTATTAAGCTTCCAAGATGATGTCACCAGCAGGCACTGGGGAAGTCCCAGACTGCACTCGGCAGCGGATGGCAACTGGATTCCAGATCTGGAGTCAAAGGCAGGTGGGGTCAAAGGCAGATGAACAGACAGGGTCCTCTTAGGACATTGGCCATTGAAGAAAGAAGACTGACCTTCTGATCCCTCAGCTTTTATACTGAGCATGGGGAAGTATAACCATTCCTTGGCATGAAGTACAAACATTGGTCTTATCACTCTGAGAATGAACAGTTTTCTGCACAATTCTGTTAATTTCAGAGAGTTAGAAAAGGCCTAACTATGATGTAAAATTACTGAACAGAAAGTTGGTTCTATTTTACCTTGGACCAGGACATGCATTCTTTTTTACCGAGGAAGTCTCCCCCACTAAAGATTTTACATCCTTCTGTTGAAGATATATCTGGATGACATTAGAGCTGGAACTTTCAGACAAATCTGAAAGAGAATTTAGATGTGTCTTAACTTGTAGGTATGCTGTGCTACTACCAAAATCTCTAATTTCCAAGGTCTGGTAAGTATCACCACACAAGTGAGAATCTGTTGTTTGTCTGAGATCTAAAAATGTGTCCTGAAAAGAAAGCAATGAAAACCACCATTGTCTTTTAACCAGCTATGAAGTGGTCCAAAAAGCTGTGCAAGCTCAGAGATCAATCGTCACATTGACAGCTCCAATGTGAAGCGCTCAACACAGGGCCCTACCTTCCAGCCTGACCCACAGCAGCCCACCTGCAGCCACAGTTATTCCATCCTTCTGGGAAGGCAGCGCACGGACATGCTCAGTAAGAGTCCTGTTTTTCATTCCATGCACCAAGTTTTAGTTTCACTGAATTTTCACTGAATTTTTGGAGTTGGAAGGGACCGTAGAGATCATCTAGTCAAACTCCCCTGCTGAAGTAGGATTGCCCAGAGCTAGAGCAAGTCACTCAGGACTGCATCTAGGTGGGTCTTGAAAACCTCCAAAGAAGGGGACTCCACGACCTCCCTGGGCAGCCTGTTCCAGGGCTCCGTCACTCTCGCCATGAAGCGTCTTTTTCTCATATTTGAGTGGAACCTCCTATGTTCCAACTTGTGCCCGTTACCCCTCGTCCTCTCACTCGCAACCACTGAAAAGAGTTTGGCTCCCTCATC
>JAOXNG010000026.1:11880596-11892975 GCA_028566535.1 Scolopax minor | reverse complement strand
GCTGAAACCATCATTGTACCCGTGAGTCAATACATCCACTCCCTTCTCTCTGAAGAGCAGTGACTGTAGTTCTATCTAGGGATCTCTGAAGTGTCTCATCTATAGTTGAGTAATAATGTCCAACATGCGTTTTCCCCCACATAAGCTTTTTCTGCATTGAGCCATGACAGTTAGTTCTCTGTTCCACAGTAAGGACTGTGTAAGACCAAACTGAAGTTCAAAACTGTTAGTTACTAACAAAGGTACAGAATCTCTGATGAAAAAATGTTTTTGGTTGCATCTAATCTTTCTAATACATGTAATTCATTGTTCAGTGATATTGGATATATTACCTTTTAAAACGGCATAAACTATTCAATAGGTTGAAGTGCCTTTTGCCAAGTTCTTTACTGTACAACACTTTTTTTTCTTTTTTCCTCTATCCATCACAAGAAAAGTTATGAAAGGTAAAATTTCTAGGCTTTCTGCAAAGCTTTATAATTATTCTGTTTTATCATTCCAAGTGTTTTTCCTAACATATAAAAAAATATTCTTCTCAGTTCAGAAGACCTCATTGGTATATATACAACATTATGAATCAAGGAACATGTAAGAAATAAAATGGAGATTATTTTTATGGTAACAGAGATCAGAACACCCAAGATTGTTTTGAATACTTGACGAAAGAAATTACTAAATGTGAGAAAAATCTGTCTTAAAGTATTTAAATTTAATTTTTTAGAAAAATTATTTCATTTAGATTCTCATGACTGTTTCATTCAGTCATGCCCTTTTTGCTTCTGCCAAGTATGGCATGTATGAGAAAAATAGCTGACTTCCTTGGAAATTAGTATGTTCAGATATTTTTAAGACCTTTCAGTCTTAGTGCTCTCTACATGACTGTGAAGGAAGGATAAGAGATGCATCAGCGCTGACCCCCCTCCACTCTCAATCCTTGTGGTTTCATTGAGAGGCCTGGATGTGAAGACTGAAAGGGAACTTTGACAAAGGGGGAAAGTGTCCCATCACGACCAACTAGATGAGATGAGATTGCAGTTCCTTTGCTCACAAGCATGTAAGGACCCAAGTCTGCTAAGAATTTCCTCTATAGCATTGACCATGAGTTATCCAAGGAATAGATCAACAAAGAGGATTATTTTTCACACCATACTGCTTGAATTGAATTTTTTTTTAGTTGATAGGGTGCCATGAGAAGCAGAAAGGGGCTGGAGAAAGGGATCTGATAATACTCTGCAGTCTTTACCATCATATGCTATCTTATGTTAATATGCATATGTATCTTATAAAATATGCTATCCTTACTTATGTATTTCCATTTCAGTCAAATGTCAAAAATCAAAGAAGAAAAATATGTTAAACTTTTTATAAATGTTTTTGATAATTAACACATTCCTGTCATACAAAGTACATCTACATGCTGCAAAGCAGTTCTAAGTTGAATAAATTAACTGTGATGCCAAAATATGTGAAAAACAGGATATAATAATAACAAAGATAAATTAATTGATGGATTAATGCAGCTTTAGTTCATTTTTTAATATAGCCAACCATATTTTGACCCCCAGTTTTAAATTCTAATAAGTAGCTATGAAGCGGATCTAGAATAATTTTAATGATAGCTGTCCTGTATCCCAAAGAGTTGTAAAAATGCAAAAAGCAAAGCTGCTGTTAGTTAACTGACCGTGGGGAAGTGTTTTCACAGGGCAGCATACTGGTGATGAAACTAGAGGCCTGAATGGCAGAAACTGATGGAGAAGTTTGTTTCTCTCTATCTTAAAGTCAAAAGAAGTGTTTTTGACATCATCTGCGGAGCGTCAGAGCTGTGCTTGGGAGCTGGGGGGGCAACACTTCTGTGAGTATCCTGGCAGGGAGTGAGAGGAATGACTCTGAGATCTGCTCCCTGACACTGGAGCAGAGTAAGAGCAGCATATTTCTTCTGCTCTCCTTTGGGTGAGAGTTTTTGATCACAAGCATTGCCCTGAGATTTCTGGGAAAGATAGAGCTGTCTGTGAGAGAGCTGTCTAGTTTTTGTCTTTCTCTGCCCATTGAGTCTGACCCTGCTCATACCCACAGCTGCCACTGTACGCTCCTTCACAAGAACATTTTGCTGGAATCTTGTCCAGATTTGCAGAGTGGTACACAAAGAGACGATGCTCAGATCCAGAGGTAAATGAAACATTTGTTTCTTCTCTGGTCGATGCATGTTTAGTCCATGTTTGTTTACAGACATGATCTTTTTTTTTTTCTTTCGACATGTTAGTGAATGATACATTATTGAAGTAAGATATAGGAAATGGGATAATGTAGTGAAAGCATGAAAATACTAAATGTTCCATGTAACTTATAAAAGGGCTGGCAAATTCTTTTTACATAGAGTTTAGTGAGGCTTTAAGGTTTTTTTTTAATAGTGAATTGTGAAAGCACCATTTATTAATTGCTGGGGTTTTTTTTTGTTTTGTTTGTGGTTTTTTTTGAAAGTTACTTATTCTAGTTATTTGCAATGCATGATTCACAAACTGTTCAATTCTACATGAGTTATCCAGCCATCCAGATGAGATTCTGAACAGCTAGGATTTGGAGCCGTGGAGTGAACTTTTCCTTCAAATTAAGATGCTAACCTAAAAAATGATGAAAAACTGAAATAAAGTGTATTCATAGAATTCTTTTTAAACTGACAGTTTTAATATAATTTTATTTATTCTTTTCTTTCTATGTATAAAAGGTACCAAGACTCCTATGAGTAGGTGTTAACAGCACTCATCAAATATCCTTTTTATTCTGTGTTAAGACAGATGGGTCAGTTTTGACCTTTTCACAGTTCTTGTTAGGATCTATTGTTCTGCCAACTTTGGCATCGCTGATGCCCAGTTTATTATCAGAAGTCAAAAGGGACAAGATAACGTTTCTAGCTCTGTTTTGTTTATAAAAATTCCAAGCCTCCAATTTTAACATTTTTTCACAACATGCTCATTTTTAAAACTAATCAGGATGTTCATGGTTTGCTGTTTTTTCCATAAAGATAAGTTTTGTTTATTTGTTTTTTACATACACAAAGCCAACACAACTTCCTAATTTTAATTAAAACCTGTGAATTGTTTGCTTACATAATTCAAGTAATTGTACTAGCAAGTTTCCTTGTATTGTTTATATTGTACAGTATCCTTGCATTGCAATATCTCTTCATTATTTAATCATCTTCCCACTTGATGTCATTCACGTTTGGGGTGGAGGAGCACCTCGGTTGCAGGATATGCGTGTTACACTGTGCATAAATGTAGGCTGAGTTATTGGAAGCTTGAAGTATAAGTACAGCTTGAAGCTTGATATTTTATTTCTCTGCATTAATAAGCTTTTTTTGTTGTTGTTATAAATTCAATATTTAAGTCAATGATTAATGGATTGTTAAATGGAAAAAAGTAATCTAAAGTAAACAGTGCTTATTTTAGTCCTCTTTCTGTCCAGCAATAGCAATCCTAACAGCTGGCTCTGTCTACATTTCTCTTGGTACAGAATTGTTTAGAGAGTTTGAAAGGCATCTTTTCTGTCACTTGGCCTATTCTGCTATGCAATGTACTATTTTTCTTTGTGAAAATCTTTCCAAAGTCTGATGCTGAGGTAGTTTTTTATAGAAAGCTTCGGGTTGGAAGGGACCTTGAAAATCATCAAGTTCCAATCCCACTGCCATGGGCACTGCCAGGTTGCTCAAAGCCCCAGTTTTGTTGCTACATGGAGATATTATTTCATAAAAAGTGAGTTAAAGTATGATTTGTACGTACTTTGTGGTACTGTGTGTTGGGATGATCCTCATCAAACAGTTAAGCTGGATGCACAGATCACCTTCACATGGTCAGAGAGTAAGAGGAGAAAGAGTGGTCTAAACTGTTAATACTTTCCTGGAAAAGGCCAACACAATCTGCTGATCATCATGAAAGGAAATAAAAAAAAAAATAATCATGAGACTGAAAAAAGTGGATCTGAATAAATGTATTTTTTAAACATAATGTATCCCTCAGTATGAAGGCAGTTAAAATTAATAATCTGAAATGCTGAAAAAGCTAAGCATTTCTGTTAGATCAATAGGACATTCAGCATCTGCGAGAGTAAGATTGTTTAATACTACATGGGAAGATTTATTAATTCTCTGGCATCTCATTAATCCTTACAGGACTAGGAATGTGCTAATACCATGACTAGAAAATTGTCATTGTGTAGCACCTGGCTTGAATTAGCTCAATCAAATTGTATTCATATTTCAGAACATTGTGTCCAGGTTTTTCAAAGCAGAACCTGCCTTCTTTAGTGGAAGCCTAACCTTGTTTAACTTCATGAAGCGCTTAGCCTGAGCAAAAGAAAACAGTCTTCTGCCTCAGTGAGCAGCTTCTGTCTTCCCCACCAAATTGTTTCAGGGGTTAAACTAATTATCTCCTGTGCAAGTGAAGGAAATTCCTTCAAAAAATTAATGAAGTTCAAATTACTTATTTTACAAGTGATCCTAAACAGAGTTAACTCCTTAAATGGATAAAAGCTCTGCAGAGTGGTCTAAACTGTTACACAGAATGAATGGCAGAAGCATAGTTCAAAGAAGCTGGCAGCAGTGCCCCATTCTCTAAATCTTTTCCCCTTAAAATGTGAGGTCACCGGTGATTTTTCTGTTGCGGTATGAGACATCTGTGTCATAGCCACAGTACCTGAGGACTGTGTTTTTATTGTACATTTCTCTCTTCCCATTGGACAAACTAATTCTTCAACTTCAAGCTTCAATCTCTGAAGCTACAATAAGGTATGTTTTAGGTTTCAAATGTAACATATTATTCAAAAGGACTGCAGTTGTGAACATATGTCTTGCTTTGACATTTTTAAAGGACAAACAACTGACCTAGAAATTGATCCAATGGAGATGGTACTGAAGATCTTCTATCACATTTTCTTTTCACAGTTTGTGGCACGGCTGAGGAGGATTTTGCTGCATGTTACTGTATTTGACCTAACACAGATATTAACACATAAGACGTAAGTCCTTTTTGAGCACATTTGTCATCTCTGCTAATACATTGAAAGAGCACTGTGATGACTTTAAAAGGGATGTTTTTCAGAGATACATTTTAGCAAGTATATGTATATAATAATTTACAAATAACAAACAATTCCCCTTATTCTTCATTTGATTAAATAGTCAAAATTGTTCTTGGATTTGAAGTTAAGATAAAGTTGACACCTTCTGTTGTTGGCACTTATACTTACTCAATATGCAACAATGTTGAATGGCATTAAATAGTTGTATCAAGTTTAAATGTACACCTACCATTTGCAGTATATATATCAACAGAAAAATCAATTTCAGTCTTACATTCCCATATGCATTAATAGTCCAGTGTCAAATAAAATATGTGCTTTGAATTATTGGTCAAGTACTGTTCAACATCGAATATTAACTCTGAGGACAACGACTTGAGTTTTCCTTTTTAGTTGTCTCATATGGACACTTGTTTGAAATCTGTCTTGATTAGGTAGAACAAAGATTTGTGATCTAATTTAAGTTAACTTGAAATCCAAAAATGTAGTCTGTGATCTTACACCAAGAGTCTGTAAAAAAGATGCCTTTGGTTATACTCTAATAAGGGTGCAAATGTCTTATGCCTTGTTTTTTCAATGGATTTCTACATGTGAAGTTATCAAAACTTCTCAGTTGTGCTGCAGAATCATATTTTCAATACTGCAGCTATATGACTTCTGTACAAAGAAAAAATATTAAAGTTTATTGTAGCTTTTAAGTCATTATAATTAACAAATATCACTTGTGACAGCTATGTGCCTTCATGTCTTCGGGGCACTAAAGTAATTACAGATATCTTATCACAACTGTATGCTAAAATATTTTTCTACATATTACTTTAGTGAAAGGAGGTTTTGGTATCACATATATAGAACTTCATGCATAAACACATAACATGCATAACCATATAACGTGCATAACACATGTAACACTTGTACACAACAAACTTTTAATGCCAGAATCACATTTTTTTGCATCTTAATTTAATTGTCTGGAATTTTCATATTAAATAAAGAACTGATGCCAGTAATTCCTTTCTCAGGACCTATAATGATAGTATTCAAAATTGCTTGATGTAGAGCATGTGGCCCCTTAAAAGTTCTTAATCTATACTGTTTTCTCACCTAATAAAAATAGTATCAGTCAAGATTGAGGATTCTGTATTCATTTTCTTATCCCAGTAAATTAAAATAATTATAGCAGGAAAAATTCATCAAGTAGCTGCTGCTGCCATTTAATGAAATGTAGTGGGTTTTATTTCAAACTGACTCTTGTTACAATGATAAATTATTTAAAATAGTTACTTACCTCATCCTTAGTGGAAGTACCTACTGCAACTATTGATTGTTCTCATTTACATTTGCAAGTTTTATCTGAAATTTTGTTTGGTTTCTCTGTATTTCCTGTTGAACAGATCAATGGCAGTACTATAACTTGGTGTATATGTACAATCTGGCCATTTATTTTGAGTAAACTGTCTATTGTCCTTTCCTTTGTAGGACAGGTTTCTCTGGAGTCCTGTCTGTCTTTATATTGCTTAGAGCAGTGGAAGATCCATGAAGTTAGGTGTGATTAAAAAAAGTCATTCTAGGTTTTTTTGGCAGGTCTGCTTCACTCACATACGGTGTGACCCAGGGCTTTGCAAGATTATAGGAGCCAGGAGCTCATGCAAGGCTGCTGAACAGACTGCAGAAGCTTTTTTGGTCCTGGTTAACACCCTTCTCAAACTAACTGCAGCTTCATAGCTTCTGACTCACAGGTTTCTTGTTGCTGGCTGGATAAGCAAGCAGGCAAAATAAATATTTCCAGAGACACTCTCAGTCACTTTGTCAGTTATTTTTAAAATTTTAGAATCTGTGAATTTAGAAATTTAGAATTTAGAATTTTATGTCCCTAAGGTATATGAAAGCCTGTTAAGTTTTTCTGGAGTGGTCCTTGACTCTCTGAAAATGCAGTGGCTCCAACTGTGTCACTTTACATGCAATACACATAAAAACCACTTGCTGTCCTTTAGTTTCCTTAAAGGCATGGAATCCACGCTCTTTTTTCCAAAATCTGCCTGTGCTCTGTAGTAAACCGCTTTAGACTGCTTACTAACCTTTTGTCTTTAAGTGCTGGAAAGCTGATTTTTTTTTTTTTTTTAAAAAGTACTGCTATTGAAAATATCCAAAATTCACAGAAGAATTGTGCATTTTGTCATCAAAATTTCTGTCATTAAATAAAATTTTCTTAGAAACTGCATATTTCCTAAATGTTTGAAATAAATATTCTCTGTAATGATGATTATCCAGCAACGATGAGATAAATGAAAACTCAGCTTTATAAGCTTGGTCAGTCTTCTGCCTTCATCATTAGCTTTTAAGTACTCAGCTGTTTCATTGCCAGCATTTCTTTGAGGAGGAAAAATAAGTAATAAGGGGGAAAAAAAATCTTCACAAAAGGATATTTTTCTAGTATTGTTGTCTGTAGCACATTTGTAAGATCTTCAGGGCTAGAATTCAAAATGATGTGCTAACTTTTGAAAGGTTTTAGATTGCTGGTGGTGCGTGGCTTTATCTCTGTTACACGTGCTTGAATTTCTGCAATTTGTTTTTCTTAGCTCTGAAACTGTCACCTTTGAAATCAACACATCTGCCAAAATATAGATATTATGAAAATAACATAAGTGAAAACTTGATACTAAACTAAAGGATTTTCTGGTCTATAGTTAAGTATCTACCCAACCCTGCTTGCAGTATAAGAGATTTAAACACCAAAGTTGGTTTGATTTAAAAAGTGGGGGGAGAAAATATTGATACAAAAAAATCTTTTATACTGTGTATGGGCTATCTTTTTTTTTTTTTCTTTTTTAAACCTGTTATGTGACAGTGGTTAGCTAAAGAATGTAAATATCTGGAAACAAATCAACTTCCTAAAGTATGCATTGGAAGCCATGTTAAGTTTTAAATCTTCACTGCCAGAATGGAGTGTAATCTCCTTGAAATAGCACTTGGATGCAGAAATTCAAAAGACAATTGAAAACATTTAGATCTAATAAAAAATGGATAGCTGTGTAATTCTAAATAAGAGATTGTGCTCTGAATATTTCTGCTTCCTGACTCTGTAACCACATGAATAAATAACATTTGCTCTAGATCACATTTTTTTCACTTACAGAGAATACACGTGATTAATGCTGTCATTTATAAATGTGAGTCTGGATTGATTTTAAGGAGTAATTACCTACCTGTGCTTTTACATTTTTCTCTCAGTGTTACAGAATAATTTGTCACTAGGAATAATCAGACACTGTTCATTTTCTTCAAGTTGAATATTTGAAGTAAGTGGTAAATTATTTCATCTTAGGCTATATCAGAAATTCTTCCCTTTCCTCAGTGTCTATCTTTGCCCACCAGCCCTCCGGAATATATGCAAGTGTCCTAATCAGAAAAGATATAGTTTATGCCTTGCTTGTTTTTGTGGAACTGACAGGGGAATTTGCAATTGAGCCTACACTTGGGTGGGAAGTAGCTGGGACGTGAGATGCATCAAGGAGCAAGCTCTCCAGTGGTTGCTCAATCGTGTTCTTATCCTGTTGTCCCTGCACTGACCCTGCTGACTAGTGGCAAACCATGAAATCCAGAATCAGGACAGCTATGGAACAGACCAAGGATATGATGATACAAAGTTCAAATTCACATATTAGCTTAACATGTAGTATTCATACATCTTTGTCAAGCCTGGTAATTTTTTTATTTTTTTTTTTTCTTTTTCTTTCTTTTAGGCGTTTTTAAAAGAATGAACAAGAATCAATGTCGTTTTGAATATATATACCAGAAACTGATTTAATACATCATTGTACATTGTTAATGGACTTACTCAGACTCAGAACATCTGTCAATCACCAGGTAGGAACTGAAGAGATTTTCATTTCTGCCACCTATTGTTACTGACTAAAATTACTGTGGAAACTATGTAGTGATATAAGCCTGACCTGGGAGTCTGTGTCTGGGAAAAGGTGAAGATGTATTAAGGGAGTATCCTTGTGGTGGATAATTTTATTAATTTAATTTTAATTTATTATTTTGTCCTACTTCAGAATGACTAAAAAAAAAAGTGGTAGTTAAGCTGGAAATTAATTTTATTACTTGGTTAAACAGGTTATCATTTGGGTTTAAATTATAAAGAAAATGAGATTTCTTATATGATTTAATTGTGATCTGTACTGTTAATATTGTGATAAAGGAAACAGAGTTTATAATTGAATAAAAGATCATATCTGCATGAGTTGTATTGCCATAGACCAAATATTCATCAGAAGGACATATTTTAAATTAGGATCAGAGGTTTATTTTCAAAGATGTTATGGCATATGTACACTGGTGAGAATATTCCTTGCTTGGTGGATGTTGTATTGCTGTAGAGAGCTCCGTGATCCAGAAACACGATCTATAACCAGAATGAGACCATTCCAAAGCGCATGAGTTCTTATAAGTTTTCCTTGCTCAAAAAAATGTATGACTGTAGCACACATTCTGTTAAATCAGCTTTCAGCTTCTGGCTTGATGAAAAGTTAAAATCATGTCTGCCACATGTCTGAATGACAAAGGTAAGTCATTAAAGGAAGTTTTCATAGCTATCTCCCTTGCTCCCAGAATTCTCACTGCAGTAATTAGCCAGAGCTGATTTCCAGGGTGCTGTGCATTCACAGTCTCTGAGATTTATGGTAACTTCTTCAAAGGTAACCTAGACTAAGCTGCACTCTGCAATGCATGTGAAACTAGCCTCTTCAGTGTGAGTCTTGATCTTTACTCCGTGGTTTGGTATAATATCATTCTCCATTCTCTGTTATACTGCGTTTCCATGGATAGAAACTCAGGGTATATGTAGAAAAAGCCCTGGAACTCTGCAACCAGGCATGCTGTTTTGCTGAGTGAGAAACCAAAGCTTGAATGAGAATGCTGCAGATGGTGTCTATTTTACCTGACTTTGGATGTTGTCTAAATATTATCAAGGCTTCCCATATTGTGTAGGTATGGGAATTAAACTTCATATATTTGTTGGTCTAAAGATTGCAAGTTTGTATATTAGAAACCAAAGATGAAAGGCAGATTTAAACTCTAAGTTATTAATTTATTTCGTTACCTAGTAAATCACTAACAGCAGCAGTATCCTGGAGTTAGAATAATATATAATTTTTCAATGTAGTCATCAGTCCATCTAGGGTCCAGGGTTTTAGGTCAAAAAAGTACTTAGAAGTACACAGAAGTAAAATTCTCTTCACAAAATGATTTTACAATGTGCAGACTTATGGGGAACCTGAACCTGTGCTCCAGATTGTTGATGTGTTTTCTTGATAATTTCGTGAACTGTTGTCTATTACTGAAACTTTGCCTCCAGTAATGTCTGAAATATCCTCACATGTCCATGAACTGCTCTGCTCTGTGGAGCAGATTCTAAAAGTCAGAGCCATGATCTGCTCAAAGGCTTCTGAAAACATGTCTTTGTCTTCATATATCTGTGAGCGATAGAACAACAGAAGAGCAGGGGTGAACTAACTGCTGATTAAACCTCAAATCCTCTAGCTTCTGAGGTGCTGTGGACTGCCTTGTAATTTATTTTTGAAAAAAAAAAATTCATGGTTGTAAATTGATACTTTCAGTTAAGTCAGGCATCCCTTCTGGCTGAGTAACAAGTGTTAGGGCAGTATATGAATAATCCTTTTCATGAGTAATTTCTAGGACACATTGGGTTGATTACTTTTAAATTCAGTATATAATTATCAGTTGAATGCTACTGCAGTTTTTATTTCAACACAGAACAGTGGGAGACAAGCTTCTTGTCCAAGACCACACCTATAAATCTATCAATAATGTTCAAGCAAAACGCATTGAGTCTACAGGAGATTGATAATTTATGAAGATTGGTGTGTATATGTATACACATACATATTATATAGGTATGTCTGTACATATAGGTTTAACAGTTTGTTGTAACTGTTGTTGTAAGTGGGTTACACTTACAACCAGACCAAGAAAAATAAAAGAAAAAAAAAAGAGTTGTAGTGTTGATAACACAGAGCACAAAGAGAAGAATGTGAAGAGGATACAAAGTTGTTCAAGAGGGTTGGTTGGGTAGGAGTAAATATGTGGAACAGGAGAAAATGATGAGTCCAGGACAGAAATGAAGTCAAGCAAGCTTCAGAATCTTTCAGAGATTATGATTAAAACCTTCAAAGAGATGCCAAATGAAAGGCAGGGTAAAGATTGAGACTTTGGCTGACAGGTACCAGTGATCTACTTCTATTGATTATTCCCAATGTTATTGTCTTATCTTCCATATTAAGCTTTTGAAATTCCCTCTAATAGATACTTCTTGCTGGATCCTATCCCAGAGTCTCTTCCAGTAAAGCTGGTATGCCCTGGAAATCCATTCAGTCAGGCTCTTACCCACATGAGTAGGAGCAGACCTTATTTCCTTGTGGAAATAAGTAGACTTTTGCCAAGTCAAACAGGAGGCATCTTTGAGCTCTCTAGGGAAGCAGCTACCAGGAGATACATCCAGAGCTGCACTTGCCTTAGCCACAGTTGGTTATTCTCTGTGTTTTTAGTGAACATGAAACTGCCCATGTCTGCCTGTGGGATGGTGGCACATATGGGGTGAATAGCTTATTCTTTTTATCTTTTTTATCTTTACCCTTGAATTTCCTGCTTGCCTCCACCTGGACAGCAATGTTTTCTCTCACCTTGTCATCCCTTCAGAAACCTCTTTGTTCTGTTCATGCTGCTTTTTAAAAACTTTTTGGCCCCCTGGTATCTTCCAGCCCCTTTGCCTACATGGGGCAAGTAGTTAAGGATATTACATGATGCTGTATTGAACTTCCTACATTGCTGCTTCCAGAAGAGCTCCCTGCCACCCTCCAAAGTACTGTGGCTATCAAGCACTGTCACTCTCTTCTCGTTGTTGTACCCAGAGTGCCTTTGTGTTGCAAGCTCCTTGAAGTAGAGGAATTTCTTGTCATTATTTACCTGTCTGCTGTGAGCTGGTGTTTACACTGGCGCGCTGTATCAATAATGCTTCTAGCCCAAGTCACAAAATGAGACATGCCATACTCGGCACAAGAACACATGCTCTTCCATTAGCATTCATTATTTGTGGTCACAGTCAGGCAGATAAAGATTGACGTTGATAAGTGCCTGAGGAGAGGAGCTGTGCACCAGCCTGCGCCTTGCTTGCTGCTTTGATAACACCGTGATGAGAAGGGAGCAGCCACGCAAGTGAGCGGTGGCTCCCTCCTTGCGTTGGCTGGCAGGTGTTTGGTTGTCATCTTCTATTTTTCCCTTCAGA
>JAOXNG010000026.1:11865433-11880496 GCA_028566535.1 Scolopax minor | reverse complement strand
GAGGCGTTGAGGGGACGTGGCTGAAAAGATGCAGAAGGGATGCTCAAGGAAAGGGTTTGCTGGAACCTTCTGCAGGACAGAGCTATGTTCATTTACCTCTGCACCATTTGGGGTGCAACTCACACACATATGTATAGAAATAAAACTGATAAAATGTGAAGTGTTACGAATATTACTAGACAAGGTGACACCTGGTTTGGTTTGGGTTTTTACTGTATTTATTTAATAACATCAAAGCTTAAAGTGTTGGGTTTAAAGTTCAGTATGTTGTGTATAAGACACTTGAGATCAGTGTCTCTTTATTCTTGTAGGTGCATGTTATTTCTGTCTTCCTTATATTGTGACATTTCAATGGACAAGTAATATAAATTTCTCAGAGGACTCTGGAAAAACTAACAGTGATATAGAGACCTTCCTTGACTCTTCAGTGCTAACACTGAGTATTTGGAAAAATCAATGGAGCTTGTCCAGGATATCAGTGAGTGTCTCATCTGTATGATATCCTCCAGTGCTCTTTGAAAAGACAGAGTGCTTGATATCTAAAAGGCAGAGAATACTTTCAAATAGCAGGAATGGAATGACTTTGCCTTGATAAGATTTCCAGCTGCCCACATAATATACTCTATTATTAAATTAAAATTTTATTTGTAAAATCACTTTTTTGCTTACTGCTATTTATGAAATCCCAGACATGGTGAAATTGAAATGTTTCTTCTTTTTTTTTTATTGGTGTTATTTTTCTTTTCTTAAATTTGTCCCTTACATTTTTTTTAATAAAAGGCGATAGGGAATCCTTGATTGATCTCTATTATACAAATATTTATTTTTTAAATCAATTTAACCAATTAAATTAAACCGATCTAGAAAATTCCAGCTACATTAGTTGGGGTATTTTAATTTATTGCTGTTTTTCTTTTGAAGTTAAGTAGAACTAACAACCATTTATGTGACTTTTTCCTCTATTGGTTTACTTTTTGGCAAATGAATTACACACACATACACCTGTACGCTTCCATTTCCTTCTTATTTGACTTATGAAAAAGCCATAAAGAACTGCTATTCTTGCACCTAAGTTTGTGGGTTTTTTTTTAGTCATGACTGAGACACATGTTCATAAAACAGGCTAACTGCAGTTTCTGTGGCTTCATTCACACATTAAAAGGTAGGCTTTTGTCTAAGTAATTATTTCAGTTATTTTCATTATAATAATGGGTATTTCACTCCTTAGATTCTGAGGTTTTATTCACACACTTAAACAAGGGAATTCCAGAACTTCTAAACAACATGTTTCCTCCTGTTGGGCCACAAAACAGCTGAGAGGCTTTTAAAGGCTTCGTATTTTATGTGAATCAGTTGTACAGTAGCTTGTCCTACCTCATCTGAGTAATTCAGACAGAAATTTGAACAACTGCTGAGAATATATGTTGGTGACTTTAAATCATCAAATATAAGCAGCTTTTTTTAACACATTGAAAACATTGATATATTTTTATGCCTATGATCCATGCTCAGTCCTTTCAAATGTCTTACTTGAGCATCATGAAAAATGAACATATTGAACTTGACTTAACAAGTGCCACCATGACAAAATATTCATTTTACACAGACTTGAGTTACAAGCAAATATCACCTTGAGGCTTATGTGTTCTACAAATCCTCATGATCGTGACATACATGTCACAATTTAACTTCTGCTGCACTGCCACCTTTCTTGACATATTTAGCCCTTTTTCTGATCTTTCTAACTGTGGAGTCATATTTTGGAGAGCACTTTTGTGAAGAACAACATTGTCTTTTGTGTTTTGATTATCTCCCTCCAGTATTTTTACAATTACGTCTCCAAAGTATTTTAATATATTAATATATAGGTTTAATATTTTAATATAGGTTTAATATTTTAATATATCTCAGATCTTTAATTAAAAATACCTGGTTTAGGAATCCTTATTAGTTTATGTGCATATGGATTTTTTTTTATGAAATAGAGGTACTTCAGATAGGATTCATTTCTTCATCTTTTTTGAAAGTTAAATGCTGAGCTTGTTCTGTTATAAAAACGCAACTCTCTGAAGTCAAAGTGAGCTACGGAAGCACTTGGCATTCTCTGGCCTCAGAGATATTTTAATCAGGAAAGTCTGTTTGAAGTGTTCATTATCAAAGAAAAGGATCTTATATATTTTTAGTTCCATACATAAATTTCCAACAGTGATCCATAGAGGAAGATTGCAAAGATCCTTCCAGTGTCGGTTAAGAAGCATCCCTTTTTAGTCCAGTACAGTAGAAAATGTTAAAATCAAGAGGTGCCTGCCATAAAAATGTAAAGCCAGAACATTTGTAAGCTTATGTTATTGAGAGGTTAATATTGAACCTCTCGCTATTAACTGTGAAAATTTAAAAAATATAAATAAAAATCTCTTAAATAATATCTATGTAATACAAATCCTCCTCTTCTCTGTGAAGCCTGGGCACGCTTGTAACACAGGAAACACATGTAACACATAAAGCTAATCATTTCTTGAAAATAATGGTGTGATGCAAGAATCATAATTTGGCCATATACAAGTGAACAAGAAATAACACATGTATGCAGAAAGTATTTTAGTAACTTATTTTCTACTACTTTTCCAGGAGATCTTTTTGTATGTTCACTAACACGCTTTTACATCTGTCTCTCTCTTCCTTGGTTTACAGCTCTGTATAACACCCAAATGTACTGCATATGTTGCCCTGTACTTATGTTAGACACAATTTCCTTGCTCTCTTTGTTGTCCCTAAAACCAGATGTGTCCAGGTCTAGATGTCTTTGAGTGACTGTCAGTGAGTTGCTGAGAGCTGTGGAGTCTCCTGTGCCTGCACTCCTCTGTGCTGTGTCCTGTGTCCCCATGTCCCAGAGCTGCTACTGCCTTGTGTTTCTCTGCACTGCCTTGTTTTGTTAAAGCCATATGGATCCCATGCTGTGCAGAATAACTGCTTGTTACTACTGGTGTAATCCTGCAGTTGTATACCATACAAAGACACACACAGGTAGTATGAATTAGTCGTTGCCACCTGGTCAGTTAGAGAAATTGCTCTCTAAGTAAAGCAAAGCTGCAGCAGGTCAAGAGACGTTCAAAGCAGATGTGACAAGACTCAGTCCTGAGGCCTCACAAACTCAGTGTGAAGCTTACAGCCTCTTTTTAGCTACTGCAACACTGTATTGCAGGCTGCATGGTTACAAGTTACCTTGCCTTATATTTGTTTTGGCTCTAGCTTTTTTTCTTGCATTTTCTGGAGATTTTGTAGCTGAGGAGAACCAACTATTAGTAATTGAAGCTGCAATAAATAATAAGAGTTTTTTGTGAAGTCAAAGTTATTATTCATTCCATTAACATGTTTAGACTTGCTTAAACAGTCTCACTTTTGAAATCAAATTTTCTTGCTTTATATTTGTTTATATTGGGAAATTGGAAGGGTGCAGAAAAGAACTCTGAAGATAAGTTAGTCCTGAAGGTTGGCAAAGATAAGACTTATATACATCTATACTATCTGTCTCTTGCTCGCTTTTTTGTGACTACAGAGGTTTTGAAAATACCAAAGTATCTTTGGCAAAAGGTAGTAGATATTGAAAAAACAAGTATTTATAGAAACATTGAAATTAAAAACCAAATTTCTACCAAAATAAAGGTGATTTTTTTGGCAATATTTTGAGGTTGGCAAAATACTCATAAAATAATCAAAAAGTTATTTTAGCAATTTGTCCAGACTGTTTTTACAATTAAGATCAAAGAATCTTTTTCATTGTTTTGTTATGAAATAATGAATCAGTTGCATTGTATGTTGGAACAGCTTTAATAGGGTGTGGAATTTTTCTTTATTTTTCTCTTTGATATAAATAGTGCCTGACATATTAGGCACTGAATCCGATGATCTTAATTCATAGAAAAATTTTATTGCTTTGGTAAATTCATTGAAAATTGGTATTTTATCTATGCTTTTTTGAAAGTAAAGGAAAAGGAGGGTGGGAACAGTTTCAATGATGTGGTAAGAAGGAACATTTCAGATTCACTGTGGAAGCCTTGAACCACCAGGAATAAAGCTGGTTGCTTTACAAAAGACGCTGGAACAAATCAGATGAAATCAGGAAATCTAAATTGGAAATCATGTAGAGGCTATTGGCACCATCTTGTTCAGCTTGTGTGCCTGCCAGTCTCCTCAGATCTCCCTCCTCCCTAACAGTCCACTTGGCACCTAACATAGAAGCTGAGCCTGAAACTCATGCTTCATGACTTGCTGGCCCCATCACTCCATATTAGACTTCTGAAAAAGGAAGAGAAAAAAGATTTATTTTGAATGTTGTTTTTCATGGGAGAAATTTTTTTTTGTACACTTTATAAAGCTTGTGGGTAGCACAGTGAAGGTCAGAGGACAGCACTGACATAGTAGATTGCCATGAGTTACAGCATAGGAAATGAAAAGAGGCTACATACCCGGATAACAGTTAGTGCTCATTCTTGTTTCACGTCTTCACAGCCCAGCACTTAAGAGTCATCACTCTATATACCAGGCAAAACTGCATTAAATGTTTGACAGATATTATAATGGAAGGGCAGCATAAAAAGGCTGACTGGAGTTGCTCTAGGCGTTATGCTGGGGTTGCACTTGCACTCTGATTCTGTAGCCAAAGAGAAGGAAAGCTGCACATTCCAGAGTACTCACACAAAAGAATTTACAGCACACAAAAATGATCATATATATGAAGACACTTATGGGAAGGCCAGGCTTAATTTTGCAGTCTCGGTGACGTATGCAGAGAATGAAAGAAGGTAAGACTTTCAGAAAAAAAGGGGAGCTTAGACTTGGTGCTTGAATCATTAATATTGATCCTGTGATTTACCAGTAGCTAGTCTTCAAGGTTAAAGGCTCAAGTACATGTTTTCTTGGTCTGCCTCTTATTTTTTTTCTGAATTTTTTTCTATCAGTGACTAAAGGATGTCATACTGGCTCTGAAACATCTGCCATGTATTGAAACCCAGATATCTTCAATGATACTATAAAAATAACCTGAATGATTACTACTTTTAGAGATCACAGTGATTCTTGTAAGGTTTTAATCTCATGTGTAAAACATGCATGGTATACAATATGAGCTTGGATAACAAGGAATTAAGGGTTAACAAAAAATTTTAAGTAAAATTAATGATTTAACTTAAAACTCTAGAATATGGGAACATAGTGTCTAGGTTTAAATTGCTATTTTGATGAAAGCAGATTATAAAATCTTTCAAATTTGTGATCCTAGAGAAAGAAAACAAAAGTTCAAGGCCTACTTGACCTTCAGCTTTAATCTAATTATGCCCGTAAGTGTATACTTCTTTGTATGGTTTTGCTTTTAGATATTGATAGATAACTTATTGATTTGTTATGAAATAATGGTTGCTTAAAAAAATCAAAACTTTGTCCTATTCCAGAGAATATTGCTGATGCTAGGATATCATTGTTTATAAAGCTGGGTTTTGATTTAGGGCAAGTGGAATGAAGCAGCATGAGTCCAGCCTATAGCAGAGTTACTTTATTGTTCTCAGTCATTATGTCAATTCTTTCTTTATTTCTCACATGCTTATTCTACTTGCTCAAATCTGTTTCCTTAAAGGAAGTTAAGGTGGAGCTAGAGTTAAAAACACTAGATGTTTTCGTGAGGCCTTTCTTTCATCTGTCACATGAGTAATTGTTTCAGTGACACCTAAACAAGAAACTTGGTGCCAAGTAAGTTCTCACATTTTCCCAGAAGCATCAAACAGGGAGACATTTGTATGAGAAGGCTCTTGATCTGGCTTACTTTAAACTTTTCCTGAACTGGTAGTTTGGGTATTTCTGCTGAAGACAACCTCCTTTCCTGAAATTATAAGAAACGAATGGCATTTATTTAAAACTTTGTTCTATATATTGTAAGATAGTTTCAATTATGGAATCAAAAGCTTTTTCTGCTGTAATGTACTTTTGCATAGCTGTTTACTAGAATTCTGCAACTGTCTTCCTTACACTGTAGGTGCTGCAGAGCAAACATTTGTGGCCTCTTAGTTACACTGAGGCAACCAGAACAGTTTTGGGTAATTTGCTGAAAGCATTATCACAAATGGTGCTGGTGTTTGCTTCACTAGTGGGTGAAAATTAACAGTACGTTAGCGCCTATTTGGAGTTATTAAGATGGCTAGAGATGCAGTGTGGTAACTATATCCACATTCACTTATGGACATTAATGAAAAATCTTTATCTAGCAGGTGAAGCTTGGAAACACTTTTCCCTCTTCCCTTGCTATTTGAAAACAGCAAGGAATGACTAAGAGTTGTAAGGAGTTTTCTGGTCTTTTGAGCATATACTTATGGGACCTTTATTTCATATTTGCTTTTTCTTTACAGCTTCTATTTGCTTGCACTCTGGGAATAAGCTGTGCTACCTGCTACCTGCAGCTGCACTGTAGCTACGGTTCAAGTTTCTGTATTGAACTGAGATGTCTTTACAGCTTCAGCTTGAGAACCAGGCCATGGTAGAGGTTTGTAATGAATCTTTCTCTGCATCAGGCATGGAGGGTGATATGCAATATGCCCTTCATGAGATCTTTCTACTCTTGTTAGAAAATTACTCTTCGTTTTGGCAAAGTGGTGGGAAATGAAATCAGGTCAAATGGGAAAGATCATATGAGTACATAGACTTAGATATAAAATATTGTTACAGTTTTATTATCCAAAGTGAGATAATGAGATAACTTTACTTTTAATTTGAAAATATGACATTATTTCTTATAAGTAAGAAGGGTATAGGATTCCTATTTTAAAAGGGAAATATACTGAGGCACAAGAATTTTAATCTATTTGCCTACAATGAAATAATGACACTTCGGACAACAATATTGTTCTGCTTCAATGCAGGTATAATTTTATATTTGTATCCTCTTTCACTTTCTGGTGCTCTTTAAAATACTAACCTTTTTACTTGTGGCTCTTCTGTTACTTTTGCATTTTAAAAACAGGTTCACCTCAGTCTGAACCAGCTCAAAAGCTTGAGTTCTGTAGTTTATACTGAGTACCTGAAAAGCTGGAAGACTTTGCATGCTCTTTCCATGAAACCAGCAGTGGAAAACTTAGGATTGGTTTGAGTATACACCATTTAAGCTAAATTAATAGCCTTTAAAACTAACAAAATAGCTTACATTTATTCTTTCTTGTGCTATACATGATCAAAAAAGTTTCTCATTTAACTGTGACAGTGCTTTATATTGCTGGTACATAAAACCTCCATGGTTATTATACAAAAAGAAAAGGCGGATGACAGTTGGTGTCAACACTAAACAGCTTAGGGCAAACTATTTTCTCAATATGTATGTAATTTAATTGAAATGCAATATTTCATGAATATTAGAAAGTGAGGCTTTATTAAAAATGGCAAGGAAAGTGAAAGCATGACTGTTTAGAGTAACAAGCAGCGCAAATTTATTCATTCAATACATCACTGAATTATTTAAAACTCAGCTTAAGCACAAGGTCATGGAATAATTTTGGCAAGTATGCACTTTTGCATGATGCATTTCCATAATTCCACTGCATCTATAAAGTTAATCACAGCTTTGGCATGCAAACCTGCTTCATGTACTAAACTGAGCCAGAAAAAGGCTCTGAATTAAAACCTAGGAATAAACCAAACTACTGACACTACAAATGATTTGTGTTAGTTTAGAGCAGATGTGAGCTTCATAATACTAGCAATTCTTACAAATATTTCATTTACTGATATCCCATATTTACTTGCATTACATATTTACAAGTGAAAACATGTCACTAGGCTTGGAGACACATCAAAATTTATGTGTGTGTGCATAAACATTCAAATGTCATGAGCCTTCTTGAAGCCATACTCTTTCTGTAAGGAGTGAGAGCTGACAAAAAAACTGTTCTTTGGACTATGGGGAAGAGAGTGGTTGAGGTACTCTTGGAAAAACCCTACAGAAATTGAGTTGAGTTTGTAAGGTAGGAACTAGTATGCAGCTGTCCTGAGTCTAGAGTGACTGCTAACAATTCCCTGCAGACTACAAAACTAGAGAGGCTTAATGCATGTAATTTTCAAAATTATATTGTTATTTCTAAGCTCCAAGTAAGAGAGAACGATATGTGTGAATAAGGCTTAAGGCTTCTTCCCAGGGTATATTTAAAAATCTGAGGCAAAATCCAGGATACCTTGAATTTTGCAATAGTTTGTGCATCCAGGATTTTGCATCACATTTTCGTATGCCTCCATCAGTTAATAATGGCATTGTAAGTTTGAGTAGGTTTCAATGGACTCCCATAATTATGATCACCAGCTTGAAGATCCTATCCTAGGATCCTAGCATATCCTATGCTAATTCTAATGGCTAATTTATAATATCTGCTATAGTTGTTAAATGATTATTGCTAAACCTTAGAAGACTGGTGCTATTGCAGTCCTTACCAACTAATTTGTGTAGTGCCAGACTAGCTTCCCAGCAACTTGGTTAGCTAACTCATGGATATCAATTGCAGGTGTGCACCATCACTTGTAGAAGTAGCATTGAAAATGTCAATACAGAAACCTGTAAGAATTAGAGGTGTTGGATACTGCAGTAGAATTGCCTTCATAAATGTGACTCTGAGTGCTAGTGCTCTGTCTAGCACTCAGGGGTTTTGTACAACCTAGTTGTGCAAAAAAATAATGTAGACAGTGATATCCTTGTCCTCCTTGCATGTCTTGAAAAAACTGTATGCCAGCTGGGAATTGCTGAACTTATTTGGTGTTTTGCCTACGCTGTCTTCACACAGACATGGAGGAAGCTATGGATCAATCAGACTTTCAAACAAGTACACAATTTTCATTTGAAGGTTTGGTGGACCTAATTTTCATTTTAGATAATTTGCTCAATTTATGTATTGTACAGCTCGTTTTTTTCCAAATTAGTCTTGAAATAGATGTAATTTATCTCAATATGCTCTCAGACCACTGCACATGACATAAAAGATACGGCATCTATATTTTGAATACATGCAGTATGCTGAATATATTTTTCAATACCTCTTATCTTAAGAGTTGTTTAGTTGTTTTTAAAGAAAAATGTAATTTTTAAAGCAATAATTTTAAAAGAGTATCCAAGTTCTGTACAGGTTGCTTACAATTTAATTTACTTCCAAAGAATTCTCAGTTTTATTTTTCAAAATGTAGAGATTTTAATCTTGGTACCCTGTTCTGCTCTTAAAATGGGTCTATGTAGCAGTCAGGGAGTTTCTGCTGAAGTGATGCGTATAGATAACTTATCCAATCACTGTGCTGCCTTTAAGAGAAATTGCAATATAAATTGTTTTGGATCTCTCTGATTAATAACATAAATCAATGAGATTTTTATTATGTTGTGTTTGTAGGTACTGAAAACTGTATTATAAGTTACTAGTGTGTGAATGGTTATAAATTGCTATACATCAATTCTTGAAAGAATTAACATCTTTAGAAATTGCCGAAAGCTCCGTTGTGTTGTTAGAATAGTTTTCTTACTGGAGAAAGAAGCAGGGAAAATAATAGAAAGTTAAAATGGTTTTTAAAGTATTTATTTGGAATAATAAGCAGTCATTTCTTCCACATTTTTGCATGTACTGAACAACGTCAGTTAAGAAAATAGACACATTAGAGAATAATTCTAAGTGTTCTATGTGTGAACTTCATTATATAATTTCATATCAATACAAATTTGCCATCTATTCAAAACTGAAACAGAAATTGCTTAAGTACAGTTAAAAGAATTTTCCATTTTGTTTGGTGAATTTGTCTGCAGAGAACCTATTCATATTCATCAGTTTCTAATTGCCGTTCACAGGACAAGTTGTAAAATTACTTACAACCCCATGGATGACTATATTTGTGTAAGCAAAGAAGATAAATCCCAAACAGTTTAAAAGGATTTCTTTAATTTGTTACCATTTCGACCATTAGTTACATGTGTCACAGAGCTATTTTCACAAGCCAGTAGGACTGACTGTATTAGAGCCTGCTGCAGAGAGAGTTCCTGCAAGAGGTGTCTTGGATGTCAGTTGTCTGGGAGGTAAGATCAGCTTACTGTTAAGTCTTGAAAAAATGATGCTTGAAGAGCATATTTTATCACTGAATCAGGACTGGATTTGTTGTTGTTACTGTACCCATCTACCACGTACCCAACTGGGCACTAGCACAATTTCTACTAGGAATTAATTCTGTTTTAAAAATGTCAAAAGTGTGACTGTCTGTCAGATCTTGGAAACAGTAAAGTGGAGGTGACCTTCTGGCTAAACCTGTGATGAGTTTATTGGGGATGGTAGCTAAGCACAGTTCTACATTATGAGAAACAATAATATTCAGTAAGATAATACCCATGTAATTATTTTCTTTTTCTCCCCATCAATCTAATCAAAACATCAGCATTTCCAAAAGGCTTGGCATTGTTCTTTTAAGTACCATGGTCACAATAATTAATCTGTTTATTGTATCATCTCTTAGTGGCTTAAAACACATGAATAATAATTACAGAAATTGATTTTTTTAAAAAAAATATGGCTGTATATAAAAATCCACTTAACATTGCAAGATAAAGCTCACCAAAATTTTGTGGAACATGAAATGGCTCAGTCTTGATCTGTCTTTAACTGCATTACATTATGTGCCTTATTTGTTGGCATTTGAAAATACTAATTTGGAGCTTTATGAGAGGACAGCAAACATCTTCTGTTTGCCTACAGCCTAACAGTTTGTTGTTGACTTTCTGTATTCATTTAGCTGTAAGTACAAAGAAACTGTCACTCTGATGTGACATTTTGACTCCAGATGTTAGAAAAACATAGCAAATTATGCCTACCAAACGTGCAGACTCTTTGCTGTCGCAAGCTATGCATTGTCTTAAGACAGACTCTTTTAACTCTATTGGTTCCAATGGGAAATGTCAGTGCAATGACAGCTGTATAAGAATCTAATATATAAATCATGGATTATCTGAATTTACTGCCCTTTTTACTCACAAGTCTTGCAAGCCAGACAGTTCACAGGAAAGGGACCAAGAAAAGATCTAAAAAGATTATATCGTTATTCCAAATTACTCGTTGGCTGTACTTAAGGGAATACATCCTATCCTTAAGCAACTGGCTTGAGGTCATTCCCTGAAGAGTCTGCTAAAGTGGTTCTTGTGTGACATAACAGATAATAGTGTTGGGGTTTTGAGATGCCTGTTCTTCTCACCCGTAATTTAAGTAGTGTTAGGAGGAGCACAAACTATGCTATTTTTCTATTTAGTGAAAGCCTCTTTTTAAAGGTGAGTCACAAACAGCCCAGTTACTCTATCTCAGATCATATCCCCAGTGATTTATGCATGTGTCTTCCTAATAATAATTCCCACTGAAGCAATTAACCCAGATAACCACCCTCCAGAATCAAATCTGTGTTTCGTTGGCTCCATTTCTCTCCTTTTCCAGACTCCATAGATCCCTAGAGAAGAGCAAGAGACAAAGAATAATAGGGCTAGAAGAAATCATTGTCGTCTTTCAGAATCAAACCTTAGGTGAAAAAAGATAGCACAGGGTAGTACAACTTTTTCTGCTGCTTTTTTCTGCAGAGCTGTTCTGCCTACGCTCAGGTGCACCTCAGCTGAGTGGGCTATTGAACCCACAGGTCTGAAAAAAATGTCACTACTTTGAAGAGGATATAACGCTGGGGCAGGAGCCACTGCAGGCACCTTTGATCTCAGACTCCTGGAAAATCTATTCCTTTGGGAATAGAACTTGCAGCTTCCTTGGCCACAGGAGTGAAATTTTTCCCCAGAAGGGTTGTGTTTCTTAAGATTCCTTCACGTGCTTTTACACGAAGAGAAAAATCTGAGTTTTGTCCACAGAGCTGCCATTCCCACAGATAATGAAGTGGTACTCATGGAAGTAAAATTATGAAATACTGGTAACTATTGCCCTCAGCGCCACTGTTAATGAATGATGGACAGAATCATGGGCTTCACTGCCTCATCTGAGAAATGCTCCTGTAAAAGGTTGTAAGCAGCTTGTTCAACTTCAGAACAGAACAAAGATGTGATTTCAGCCTATCAAATGCAATGTGATTCTCAGGCTTCTCAGTCCACATTTTAAATATGTCATTGAAGGTGTGAATGCTGCTATATTTAATTCTGCAACAAAATCCTACACATTAGTGAAAACAAGGAATTGATTTTAGAGTCTTGTGCCAACACAGAGTTGTTTCTCTGTGCGTAGGTTTGCTGTACTCTGTGAAATGAAGAAAAAACTGCTGATCTTAAATGCCTCTCCAGACATTCTGAAGCTATAGATATTTCTGTGAGATAAAATATAACTGAAATAGAGCAGGGCTAAAGGGTGATCTTGCTTGTTAAAATGTTATGGAAGATTAAGCTGTGAAAATACTTTCTGTGACCTTGCTTTATGAATAAAACACTGCTTGTTCCACTGGTGGGTGAAATTAGAAAATGCAGAAGAAAGGAAAACGATGGCTATCAGTTCTTATGAAGTTATGTCCCCATCGCAAGCTCTGTGTGACAAATTGTGACCCATGCTATCCAAATGAAGACCATTTCAATTCTAATGACTGAGATGAATATGCAAATACTGGAAATAAAAATTTTCCTAGTAGAGTATATATTTATTTTGTAGAGTAGCAGACATCCCAATTTTTTAAAACTCCTTTTTATCATTTGTTCCTTGAAGGCGCTACACCAGGGTTCTTTTGCTTACCATTTCTTTTAAAAATAAACTGTTTTCTCCACTAGCATGTCAATGACACTGCCTCCGTCAGCAAGATTCAGATTCCCATTAGTGATCTGCTTCCTTCCCTAGAGATATATAGCCTCCTTGGCACTGCTAGTCTCTGTTTGTGGCTCCCCATTAGGCACTGTGTTGTGCTATCACTAGGCCAGGATTCTAGTTGGCACATGCTCATTTTACTCTCCATCATATGGATTTTATGTCATTATAATGTATTAGTGCTCTTAATATCCTCACCTTTCTAAATAGCTAAGTTGGCGGATTGTTCTGTGAATTTGTTTACAGCTTGTTTCCTTGATGGGAGTTGGATACTCTCAAGAGCCAAATGAAAAGAAAATATGTTTAAATGTCGTGGGTACCCCAGTGGCTGCTGCAATACAGTGAAGAAAGGTAAGGAAATGGAGTTAACATTTACTTGATTGTACATGCAGTTTACTTGTCTAGCTCCTTTTACGGTGAATGAAGGTGAGTGCACATATGTATTTTAAGTGAAAATGTTGAACAGATGTATTACAGGCTCCTCATATGATATTCTAATAACCCTGATATGTAATTGTTTTTAAAGTGAAAATTACTTTTCAATGGCTATTGTTACACACAAAATTAAGACAAGCCACAGAAGAATAAGCTGTATTTATAAAGTACTATCTAATGTTATGTGAATAACCACCGCAAAACAAGAAACCCCAAAATTTCACAAGATAACCAGACCCTTCTCAGTGCTCTCCTCTGTTGGAAAAAGTGAATCAGAAAGAAAGAAGGAAAACAATATTTCTTTTCAAACAATCTTTCTGTTTATTTATGTTTAAAATATTACTATATCAGAGACTACACTTATCAGCATTACCTACAATCTTGGAGTGTTAAAAATGTCTTAAGGTTTCTATGTCTCTGTCACCTAAGTATTGTGCATTGTTAATAAATAGAGCTCCAAGCCTAATATTTTTATTGTAGCTAAAGTAAAGCTCTCCTGCAGAATCTGGGGGTTAAAGTTGATTGACCTCCTGACTAGAACAGTTTTTCAGTTCTTCCCTTTGTTAGAAAGGAAAATGGTTGCAAATAGGTGGAAGATTCATCTGTAAGCTTGGATAGATTTTCCAAATACCATTTGGCATTATAAGTTTATGCTGCCTAATGTACTGTAGATTGGTCAGCAAGATATTTGGGTATATTGTTTATATCAATAATGATGTGATCCTATGTGGTATCTAAAAGATGTCTGATACACAATTAAAAAAAAAAGGCCTATCAGCAGTCATAGAAGGGAAAACATGCCTTTTTGTTTTTTAGAAAATAGTGCTTGAAGATGTTCTAAAAGTGTGAAAGTAGAGTAATTTTTTTAAATTTAGGTTTTTTTATAAATAAATTTTTACCCAAATTTAATGACATCATTGAATTTGTGAAAAAACGTCCCACAAATATAACTATAACTAGAGACCCTGAAAGGAAGAATCAAGCAACTTTGACAGTGGGACTTAATCCTGAGATGTTCAGGCAAGATATTATTCAACCATGGCAGGGACCGAGTGATTCTTAAACTAGATCCATCTCATACTGAGTTTCTAAAAGCCTCTTTGCCCCAGTATGTCCTCAAATGAAAAGATGCAGAGTAAGGAATTAGTTGAGATCTGTATAGATGTCAATTTTACTAATAAAGTCTTTTCTAATCCTTCCTTCTTTTCCCTTCCCACACTTGAAGGTATGCATGGACCCCAAGACATTGCTTTGTCTTTGAAATATTTTAAGAGTAGTAGAAAGGTCAGATGCCAGAAAATTTCTTGCAGGTGCTAAAGGCATGGGTAGAATATATCCTGCTGGGTTTTTTCTTTGGGGCTTTTCATCAGACTTCATGCTTTCACCTAGAAATTATGTTCCCATGTAATTATGGTTGCATCATTTGCAGGAAAAAGAAACAGTTATAAATCTCCTTGCAATTTTAGGAATCTCTTAATAGTAATCAGGCTTTGGTGGCATGAAGATAGAGGCAAATACATTATCAGTTATGATGTAAATTATCAAAAAACTTACAATAGAGAATTTCTTAAAGGAAGTGCATCAACAGACTGAAAAATAAATTTTACTTCTCATTTAATTTCTGAAAGAATTTTGCATATAGAATAGCAATCCATTTGAAATGTATTAGTAACTTGATTATTTTGATATTTTAACACTATTTTAGCACACAAAATTAAGATCTCGCAAGAGGATGTCCAGACTTTTTAAAAAATGACATGGATTATATAGAACATGCAAGAGTAGTTTAGGCAGAAAAAAAATCATAGAT
>JAOXNG010000026.1:11851701-11862642 GCA_028566535.1 Scolopax minor | reverse complement strand
AAAAAATATAATATAGTAAAAATATATAATAAACAAATATATAATAATATATAAAAATAATATATAATATAATATATTTTTTAAAAAATTGATCAGTAAAATCAGGAAAAAAATCATTGTGAGGTCTTGTAAAATAATCAGAAAGAACAGGTGAAACAAGGATGAGAGGCTGCTCATATTGTACAGATGTTTGCTTTCCTTTGAAAACAAACAGAACTTGGTGGATTTCAGTCATAAACAGACTGAAAGTCCAGCTCTGACTTTACTGAGAAATATGCAAAGTGGTATTGTTAGCCAACTCAAAATATAGCTTGGTTTGTTGGGTTTTTTTATATGAATTTACATTAAAATGTTAGTTTTGTATTATACTGCAATTTATAGTGTTGCGTTTTGTTTTGGTTTTTTGGTGGTTTTGGTTTTTTTTCAGAAAACCTGCATCAGAAAGAGAAAACTTTTGCTTTGATATTTTTTGTTGTCTGGTATAACTGCTCTTGGAGTAGCTGAAAAAGAAAATGTACATTGGGTAAACAAAAACCAAAACCAAAATTACTCTTTCAATATAACATATTACCAGGAGTGATTTAGAGGTAAGCAATTACGTCTTTCTAGCCTAATTGGGCACCCTAGTGCTAGATGGAATTTGGATATGGATAAAGCAATGCAGGTGTCAAGCTGAGGTACCTATCTCTAGTTTACATAACACAGTAAATCCATTTTAGTCACTAACGACAGGGGGGCTCAAGTCTTCTGTAGATCCAGTGTCATATTTGCAAGCCCATCAGTGTGGATGTTACAGGTATCCTAGTGCAGATGAAGTAATGTAGTAATGATGCAGAAGTAAATGTAATGAAGTAATGAAGTAAAGATGCAGATGGTTGTATTGAACATATGAGGAGTTTGTAGTCCTATTCATAATCCTGAGAATTTAGCTTTTTGTCCATACTTTGCGTTTCAAATATTTATGGAGGCATGTTGCTGGAACTGTGAAAATATCAAACACAATATTTGGACAAAGCCCCTAACAACATGCTTTAACTTTTGTTCAGCCCTGAATTGACCAGGCAGTTGGATTAGATGATTGTTGTAGGTCCCTTCCAGCTGAAATAGTCTATTATTTTCTAATAGACATCCAGTGATAAAGAGGAAATTGCAACCTGTCAAAAAAAACCTGTTTTGTGCAGATTAATATCAGTGTCACTGCATTATTTCTTATGTAATAATGTAACATTTTGTCCATACAGTAAAATCTAAAAATTGTTGTCTGAAGAACACGGGCTCTGGGGAGGCACTCGGGCTTTTTGTGAATACTCAGGACTTAATGGCTCTTAGGTTTTTCCAGTCCTGGGCTTTAAACACCCTTTTTTTTCAACCCTGGCCTGAGCTACCACATTGTTTTGTGTGGCTTATCATGGACATGCTCTAATTTTAAAACAGCTGAGAGAAAAAGGGCATTTTTCAGTTGGGCTGGTTCACCAGTCCCGTTCACACTGTCGCTCTGTCAGAACGATGAAGATACAGTGCACTATGAAAAGGAAGTGGCTTAGATCAGCAAAGGGCTGGAAACTGCCCCCAAAAGTGTGCGTTGAACTATGGCCTTGAGGCTGTGATGAAAGACTGCAAAGCCAGCACACCCAGGTTTCCCCACTACCATAGTGACCCTGCACACCTCCAGGCTTGCATGCTTGGTTTCTTCCTGGAGAGTAAGGCTGAATGATAAGTACAAGGGGACGAGAGGTGGATACTATCCCACCCAATCTCCCAGGACGCTTCTGAACCTGATAACTGTGAAATGCTCCCATTTTCTGCCATTTACACATGCCCTGTAGGCCAAGCAGTCCACAGGCATAGAGGAAATCTATGATAGAAACAGGAATGGATTGCAGGTTTTTCAGGTGAATAGTTTGTAACTGGTTGAGAAATTCTTTGGCAGAAGGGAATGTATAGGGGCTGCAGAGGCAATATAGCCAGCTTTACATCATTGCCCAAGCCCATAGCTATGCTCTGAAAATCCCTGGCTGCCTGACTAATTCCTCTCAGAGCAATCAGAATACTCTAAATTGCTTTTTAGGAGCAGACTGACTCTTGGTAGTCTGAGATTCAGAGTTTAATCTCTCAGAGTTTTGTTGTAACTTAAAGGTCCCCAGATAGTCAACCTATTTCTTCTGTCTCCCAGGTTTATTCTTTAGTTCTAAGAATTTTTCTTGCTATAACTTCCTGCATGTTTCACTTTTTTCCTGTATGTGTTTATTTGCAATATTTTTTTCTTTTTTCATCTGCCATGGTGTGGTTGTTATTTTTAAATGCATTATTACACTTAAATGTCTTTAGTATTAATATAATGTAAACAAGCAGTGGGTATAACTCCTGCCTAAAGTTTAACTTATATATTTAAAAAAAAGGTATGCATGTCTGGATTCAACATCAGTCTTTTCCGGCTTAGTTTTGTGAATAATTTTGGGGGGAAAAGTTTTTACAGATTTTTTTTTCATATTTGTGCCTAGCTGTGACAATCTTTCATAATTATTTAAATAAGTATTTAAATGCAGTCCCTTCCTATGTTAAAAAATTTTGCAGCCATTCTCTGCTAAGTCACTCTGTGTGGGTATATATATATATATATAATCTATGTAAAATTAAACCACTAGTCTTAGAAGGTAAATTTAATGAAACAATACAAATTGTATCTTCTTTTAGATAGTGCCATATGAGATCATAAATTGATCTGAAAGGGCTGCTGGCAGCCTGCTGCTTAACTATATTAGGTTTGTCTCCATTAGATCAAAATGCAGGAGGCTGGATCTGTGTCTGAATGTCAGATACCCATTCAGCAGCACAGAGACACAAAGTCTGTATGAGTAAACATGCCTATCAAAGATGAGTTTATTAAACTAACAATAACAACAAAAAAGCAGCAGCATAAAAATGTCCCTTCCTAATTGCATTTAATGTCAAATCATCATGGTATTAATGGTGCTGATTATATCAGTGACATTCTGCCCCATGTTGTTATGCTCTTCTATATCTTGCTGAGTAATGGTTAAAATACCATCATAGATCATAGTCCTCAAAAGGACTTTCATTTATTAAAACTAGGAGAAAATACAATTTTTATTCTTGTCAAGGTCCATGTCAGCTACAGAATGTAGATTATCCACAGTCTGCCCTCTGCATTTCTCTTCTTTCCAGTCAGTAGAAATATATTTTGCCTGACATAAACCAGAACAATTTCCAAAACATAACAATCAGTTTTGTTTAATTTCCGCTATGTATAACTCTTAGAAATCAGTCCAAAACATTTTACACAGAATAATATATTATCCTGGTGGTAAGGTGGATGGGATGAACCAGGAGTTTAGGGAAGAAATGGCTGGGAAAGGTGTCCACAAAAGGACAGGAAGGGGTAGGATTCGCAGAACAAGGAGGGAAAATAAAAAAATTGAACTTACGCATTCTGAGTTCTATTCACCCTCTTAATCACAGCTGGTTGTTTTGGACATAGGTTGTGTACAGTAGAATAGTGAAGAAAGGATGATTTCCCTGATGGCAACAGCTGGTAATTGTTCCTACATGATGGGATGTGCTGCAGTTTCTGCTACACTAACAACTTAAAACAACTGTATTGCATCCACTGTTTCTGCTTTTTTTAAATTGCCATTTATGATGCTAAGCATAATTAAGACCATTTTGAATCTTGTTTGCTTAACTTATTAAATTTTTTTTTCCCCTTCAGTTGTGGGATTTTTTTTCTCTTACTTTTTCTTTTTAACTAAGTTCTCTTCCTTTAGCATCTTTACGTATGCCTTTCTTGATGCACGTGTAGCATATGCTTCCATTCTGTTTCCTTTCCTACAGTCACTTTGTCTGAGTCTAACTTCTACTGATGCAAAGCAATTTTCAGACAATTTCAAGCCTGCCTCAATTTGTGCCTGCATTTTTTTCTGTTTATAAACCTGTATCTATGCAAATCAAGTATTTAGGTGTTATGGACTAGGTTCATACAAAGGACAATGACAATGAAACAGTCTGCATTACAAAATTTAATTTTAGGTGCCCAACTGTTTTCTAAAATTTATGTTTGGTGCCCATACTGCCTAACCACTACACGGGAAACTTGAGTAGAGTTCACAGAAGTCAAGCAGCTCACTGAAGAGCCTTTGAAAATAGTCATGAGGAGGAGACAGCAAAATACTCTCAAAAGACAAGATTCATTCTTGAGCATGCAGAGGTGCTTAATCCTCTTTGGAAATCACCACTGTGAAATTCTTTTGGCCTCTTGCAAGGGATTTTTTTTTTCTTTCTTTTCTCCTTGGCAATAAACCAACCAGAGGAGAAAGAAGAATATAGGAGGAGGCTGTGATGGAAGACATTAAATGTATTCTTTGCATGGTTAATGGTTCATACCATTGTAGTTGAAGGTAACTTGATTTTCAAACCCTGTTGAGACTTAGTGGATATTAAGCTGCTCACCAGTGTCAGCAGTATAAAGCTGTATTATCTGTTTAACCAGTGGCAGAAACATGTGCATCATGTAGATTTGCCATGCTGAAACTTAGAGAAATAAGTGAATTTTGGGGGTTCCCAAATGAAATATTAGTGGATTCAGTGGCTGCATTTAGACTAAATTATCATCGTAGATCCCTTCCAATGAAATAGTCTGTTCTAAAGTAGTAGGGCTACAACAGTGTCTTCAGTGGTATTTGAGACTGCAGACCAAATGGAATGGGCACTATGGAAGCTGACATATGTTTACCTTTTTCCTTCAATATAAATTTTTAAATAGCTTTTAGGTTTTTGATTTCTTGGGGTGGTTTTTTCTCTGTTTTCTGTTTGTTTCTTTGTTTTCTCCTAAAGCTGAAGTCCAGGGATAGTTTCTATTTATATATGAATTACATAATGATAAAAGCCATACTTTTTATAAATCACATTATATAGAACCCATTCAGCTCTTAAAAATTTCTGGTGGAAATCTAGTGACACTTGTGGAGAGTTGCTATACTATGGATATAAGAGGTTGCACCCTTATGCTTTTTGTTTCTGTTTTTTTTTTTTTTTCCCTAGCTGTAGTGTTTCTTCCAGAAAAGGTCAGAGAAGCAAACCAGAAAGGTGTTACAATAAAAATTTCTTGGTGCTTGGCGATTTTCTGAAGTTAAATGTGTAATTTTTTTTTTTCATTTCCATAAGAGGTCCTTCAGGATGTAGAGTTTGATTTATGATACAATAAGTAAATAGCCTACCCTGTTCTCAATTTGTAGAATAAGTGATTTTGTAAATTGAACCTGGAAATAATGAGTTGTTTTCTATCATTCAGCCTTGGTTTCCAAGAATGAGTCTCAGAAATTCCATAATCTATGAGTGCAGATTTGCTAATAAAATATATAATCAGTGGCCCCTCCAGAGCAGTACTTTTTCTTCTTGCAAGGTGTAATGCCTGATAAGTTTAAAAAAAAAAAAAAAAGGAAAAAGGATTTTTTTTTTCCTTAATCTCAGTTCTGATTTTCTTTGCCTGAATACTGTAATAATAAGCATCCTTACAGGAAAATAAATACCTATTTCTACTCTACTGAACAGAGGGCTCTGTTTAGCTCCTGAGCACTCACTTATGGTGATCTACTTAAACCCAGATTTCTTAAATTGCTATTCCTTCTATCGTTACAGCCTGGGCCAGTGACTATTGTTATAAATCATGGCCACAAAGATGTTAGGATAGAACATAGGGCAATGACCATTTTCAGTAAGCAGCTCAGATACAACTATCTTGTTTCATAGAGTAAGAGAATTTTTTGTGATGGATAGAGCCAATTTACCTCTTTCCTGTCCCATTTCATTTACAGCTATTCCCTCTACCACCACCTAAATGCAAGCAGAACATATAGGAATAATAAAACTCTTCTTGATTCTCTCTGGTTTGGGAGCGTGTGTGGACAAAGTCAGAGAAAGGCCAAAGCACAAAATAAAATAAAATTACCAGGACACATAAAAGATAATAAATAATTCTATGAGTGCATTAGCAGTAAAAAGGCAAACTAAGGGAAGTGTTGGTCTGCTGCTCAGTGGTCCAGCAAAGCTTATTGAAAGATGATGTCAACAAAATTAATAAATATTTTCTAATTCAGTCTTCTCCAATTTATGCAGTTAGATATTCTCAATATGAGTAGCAAAACTATTATCAACAACAAATATTTTGTATCAGACTAAAGAAAGATGGATGTGGGTACTTGAACAAATTATGTTTGAACAGGAAAGATTCCAGAAAACTGGAAAAAAATAATCTTTTTTGCTTTAAGGGAAACTTTAAAAAAGAACAGCAAGAAAATTACAATGCTGTCAATATAATTTAATTTGTGAGAATAATTAAACTCCTTGCCAGCTCCTAGGAAAAAAAAACAAAACCACAGGTTTATGAGTAAGAGCTAACAAGGAATGTCAAGAAGAAATCAAGTTAAACCTACTACTTTATCTTTTTAGAGAAGGTAGCAGATTGTATGGGTAGATAGAAGTATTTGCTGCTTTATAAGTGATTTTTTAAACAATGTCTTGGTAAAAGGCTTGCTCTTTACCAAGGATTTGCTATGGATTTCCAGACAAAGCATTCAAATGAACCTGTATGGCTCTTGTTTAGAGCCATCACACTCTGCCTCTTCCAGCAAACATATCCTTTCACTTTTCACGTGGGTTATTTTGTTGTGAAATCAAAAATTAAGAATTAATCATGATTCTAGCTACACAATATAATTAACTTTCTTTATAATGATGTATAAGAAATACATAACTTTTTTTTGTGTAATATTTTACATATTTCTTCAGAACTGTGAATACTGAAAGTTTTTTAAAGCCAGGTATCCCTATTCTAACAGCCAAGGCTAGAGTTGCTCATGACTAAATGTAAAGCATTAGCGATAGTCCGTTTAGTTGTTTAACAATATGTGAGTTTTGATGTAAATGCACTGATGTAAAGTCTTCACCCCAGAGTCTGATGAACATCAAGATTTCAGTCACCAGGCTAAATTATTGTTGAGGAAGAAGTACTCTTGTAAATGTAAAATGTGGTGTTGTAAAGACATCATTCACGTGGTATCTACTAGTTAATCAGAAATTGTTGAAGAATTTTTTCCAAAAGTTTATATTCATTTTTTCAGGAAGGCAGGGCTAAAATGGATTCACAGTGCTGATGGTTATTCAAAAGGTTCCCCTTTGTAAAATAATAATTGAATTTAAAAAATGAAAGAATGTGACACAATTTCTCATAAAAATCCTTGGAACCAAGATTTTGAGTTTAACTATATTCAGCCCTTAATCCTATAAATCACAGTGCCCTTTTCTCTCCCTAGACTAGCAGAGACTAAACTGTTATATTTTTAGTTAACATAATCTCTAAGGACTGTTATTAACCAGCCACTGTGGATATGGAAACCCTAAATCCTTTTAAATGCTGATGGTCTGGGCAATAGACATCTTTTTATAGTTAATAAAATGAAATAGCCTCCTTAGGTGGTGAGAGTTTCATATTATATTCTTGAAGGCTAGGTGTTACATTTTAATCCTGTTTGTTATACTGAGATTTATCCGGGTTTGGATTACTGGGTCTGTAACAGGTAGCAATGGTCTTGTTTAAGAACTAGAACAGGAGAATCACTAGGCTTTCTTCCAGTTTTTTTACCTCAGATGTCAGTTGTAAAGGCTCTTTAAATGAGCTACAAGAATTTCAGAAAAAGAGGATGTAGCTTTTCTTTAATGTCCTCTTTATAAACTAGTGAAAAGAATTAAACAAGAATTAAACAAAGAATTGTTTCTTTGAAGGACTCTTGATAAATCCATATATATTTCAATTTAAATTTATACACAATAATATCACACTAAGTAAATTTAAAATATATATTTTATAATTATTTTAGGAAATATTCCTACAATTGACATTTTTATTGTAGTTATGTCAGTTCAGATTAAAAGAATTTCTATACAGTGTCATTGAATTCAATACAATTCAGGCATTGAGTTTACATTTTAAAAACGATATAAATAACAATATTTCTCTATTGAGTCAATGTGTTCAGCTGTTTGCATCTAATTTTTATAGAAAAAACCAAGCTGAATCTCAGCATAAATAAAACAGGCCTTTGTTAACGAGTGATAATTTGACATCTATTATGGACAATGATACTATCAGATATAGCATAGAAATATAAATTCCTTCAAAACTTTTATTTCTGAAAGAAACTTCTGAAGAGTCCAATCCATACCAACCCATACCCATACCCAATCAATTACTTAAGTGCAATCCCTTGTGTGTCTAAACCCAAATATTTCTAACAGTTACTACAAGATAGCATTAAAACTATAAAAAAATATTTTGCATATAAATTAAAGAATGAGAGACAAAACTGACGATTGCAGTACAACTGCTTTTATGATAAAGTGCATAGCTCTTCGAGTGGTGCCAAACAACACTGCTGTGCTAGGAATATTCTGTTCCTGATTACTCTTTCCTGACAAATTATCCATCTTGAGATAAGTATCATATGATGAAACAGCATGTGATGAGATAATTTTATGACAATGAATGAAATAATAATTGAGGATTTTATTTATTTCACTGGAGAAACTATGAGTAAAGAAACAGAAGAAGGATGGGTCATTTGGTAAAAACCTAAAAGACTTGCCATCCCCCCTCCCCCAAAAAACCCAAACAACCGCTTTTGAAACAAACCTATGAGCTTATGGTTATGTAATATAGAAGAAACTTAGAAAAATACAATGCAGATTGTGATATGAAAGTTTCATGATAATGAAGTTAATTATTCCCTGCTTGTTTGATGTTTGTTGTATCAAGGTTCAGCATGCATAATAAGAAAATATTCTTTTTAGATTTAATAAATTGATAAAAATAATGAAATAACTGTTCTAAGTATTAGCATTTGAAAAAGCATGTATCAATGAAATTCTCTTAAGGTACTGAAAAAAACCAATCAACAACGTGTAGCTCATTGCCTTGACAATATATTAATCTCTCAGCTGCCTGTATAAAATAGTACTTCAGATAATGTTTTTCAAAAGTCTTTCTCTGACATTTTTAAAATTAAGCTGAAAATCTTTTTTGATGCTTTTAAGGACAGATGAAACAAATGCTTAATTGATTATCTGCTTTTCCACAGAGAAAACAAAATTTTATCAATAAAGTCCAAAACTCTGGTCAAAAGCAAACACAAAATATGTAATTACTTGTTGGTCAGCTCCTCTTGTTTGGAAAATAAAATGATCTTTAAATGGTCTTCAAAGTGGAACTCAAAATTTAAGCATGCAATTGAGTGGATAGACCAACATGACACACTCTGTTATGCCATAATGAGTCACTGGACTAAAATTGAAATTACGCGTGAAGTTTTTAAGGGTTTTGTCTTAAGGGCAAGTCTCAGCCTTAAGTGTGTTTGCATTGTATCGGATCCTCTGTCATTTATTAATGTATTTATAATGTGTGAATAAGACACAGGAAATTAGAAATGAAAATATCACATTCTAGTTTAACTGAAGTCCTTTTCCTGCTTTTTTGGGCTATTTCTTTTTTGCTATCCAAGCACAGGAAAGGAACTGAAAAGCAGATATTACTCTTATCTAAGACTCACAATTCTTTTCTATAAACCAGTGCCCCAGCCCCTGCTAGCCACCCTACACAGGAGAGACTTCTGGCCCATCTTATTAAATTAGTTTGTACCAGTAACACCACCATTATTTAACCTGTATATTCTCACATTATAGAAAAGACACATATAGACCTAGGTCCTGAACAACTCCACTCGGGACAGTCACCCCCAAGTACATAATCTTATTTTATTATGTACACAAGACCTTAGAAAGTATCCATGTCATCATCTAATTAGTTTTGCTCATTTACATTTCTAATTCAATCCCATTGTTATTTTCAGAGATCACTGTTAATACACTTAGTGACCCTGTATAATTTTATTCATTTTTTAGCAAAAGAAATAGAGATCCAAGTAGTTTAGTTTACAATTGCTACATTGGCTTCTTCATGTATATCAGACATGGATTGGGATGGAAATTGTTGGGCAGGAGTCAAAATAACATGGAAATATTTTTTTTATTTTATTTTTATTTTATTTTATTGCTGCTAAGGATTCTACAAGAACTGAGAGAACTTTTTAAACAGCTTAAGACTGTTGGGGTTTGAAAGCTACATCTGCCCTTTTCCTGCAGAGGAAAATGGAATAGGAACATTAATCCATCTCAGTAATATTTAACTACTTGGAGGAGATTCAAGATGTCTTTTGACTTTTAATTTTGTCTGAAGCTGGAAGACCTAAATTTATATCTGCATTGCCACATGTACGTGTGTTACTACATTGGGGTCTTAATATCCTCTATAACAACTCTGCAATATTTGGGACATTTCCCAAACCCTCTTTCCCAGCTTCAAAAACAATGACAGATGTGGATGCTCAAATACAATATTCACTTCAGTGTACGTTCTCCATTCATTTAGGGAATCCTCCTACCTCAACAGTATCTGCTAAGTACTAACCTTGGGGTATAGAACTGTTAGGGGACATGTCTTGTGAACAGAAGTTAATTCAGGTGTGAACATTAAGATTTTGGTGCTGTTCAGAGTTGGATTTGTGCCTGGCTAGACTGAATTCACCCTATTTCAAATCTAGATTCTCCTTCTGTCAGATCCTACAAGTACGTGACTTTCATTCTGTAACATTTGTAGCAAGCTTTCTGGTTTGATGCCGGGGGTACTATTTACTGTACAAGAATTAGTGTTTACTTTAGTGCAGGGAATTAATAAAGGATGAGTCATAGTAATCAATGTAATGGCTTTTTTTTGTGGTACTGTAATTCTCAGTCTATGTTTTCATGTGAGTTTTAAGGTGCCACAATCAGGTGCTATAGCCACAAGAATTGGTCCTGTTCTGAATTGCTGGGGGA
>JAOXNG010000026.1:11832908-11851598 GCA_028566535.1 Scolopax minor | reverse complement strand
GAAGAGAAGGGGAAAATCTTGGTTTGAGTCTATTTTATACCTCGAAATGGAGTATAGGAGTGTAAGGCTTCTCCTCGTGTAATGTGTTGCTCCCCTGTCTTTGTCTTGGCACAATGTTCTGCTGACTTTTGTTCTCTAAGCTGTACAATCTACTCAGTTTGTCAGGAGCGAGCAGTGGTGTGCCAGGGATCAGCATCAAGCTTGATCCTTAATTAATATATGCCGTACAGTTCTGAGGCAAGGGGGAAAAAACGATATGCTGCTGGCATTTGAAGGTGCTTGAAAAATAGAAATTATTGTAAATATTGGACACCTTTGCAACATAGCTTTAAGACTAATTTGTTAACTATTTGCTTCTTTTTAAAGCCTCATCTGAACACATAGTAGCATAACTGTGTTTTTTGTTTATTCTCCCACAAAGTAAGAGTTTGTTACCATGATAAGACACTGAATTATAAAATTAATTATTTTGTCTTTTACTGGAGAAATAGAAGCCACTAAAAATGGTCTTATTACTCTTTCCACCTCCCTTTTTTGCAGTGAGATCACAATTTTTGTTGATGCAAAAGTCCACAGTATATGAGAAAAGAAGATCTGATGCTAATCATGACTCCTCTGTAAGATCCAGCCATCATTAAGACTGTTGGAGAGTGCTCTGAGTCACAAGCAAAAGCTTTGTCAATTTCCCCACTAATTTCACAAGGTAACAAAAACTGGTGATGAACTGTAATCCCTCCTCAGGGATTTTTATTTCCTCCTAGGAAAGAGCCTCATTGAAAGATACCTTGTTCCCCAGAAAACTGGGAACATGGAGTGTGAGTGGACTTGAATTCTACTTGAAGACGGAGCTTCAGGAGTCTGAATGTGGTGTGGATGGGAAAGAAAAATTAGCAAATGTTTCATACGTCATTGTCTTAATATTTAAAAATGAAATGACTGAGAATCTCATTGAGTTACATTTGACCCTTTGGTTATCTTCTCACTGCAATAGTAGTGTCTCTTCAGTGTCTCTGAAATGTCTGCCAGCTTCAGGGCTCTCTTCTTTGTTGGCTAGGGCCCATTGCTTTTCAGATCACATCTGAAAATCTTGCATAACTCTTTAATTTCTGTCTTCCTACTCAAGTAATTATTATTATATCCAGAAAATTATATTAAAAAAAGTATTAAGGTCACAAAGTCAAGCACTCAAATTAGAAAACATTAAAATTAAAGTTGCCCGTGCAACCTTCATTTGGCTCCCTTGGGCACATGTATTATAATGGTCTTTAATTACATCATCACAGAGAATTTTTTTTGCATGGGATCCCTGACTCATTCAGGGACAGTACTTTCTTAATTAGGAGTGTTCAGTATTTCATTCTCTTGTCCTTGTTCAGTGTGTGGACATGCCTTATTGACTTCAAACTATTCAGACTGCACTCTTTAAGCAGAAGTTATTGATTTTTCTGTGCTATTTTTTAAACGGAACTCATTAATATAATGTCAGGCATTACTTTATATTCACAAAATCCTTATAAGGTTAAGGGATTTTATTATCTCCATTTTACAGATGGGTAATGGCCATGCAGAAAAATTAAGCTTCAAGGTATTCACCAGTTTTGGGAACCTAGTTTGGGGTGTCTGTAACCTCCTATTCTTCAGTGTGCTTGGCACAGTTTAATGCTGTACACGTTCAGGATATGGGCTCTATGCAAATCTCTGTTTCTTCTAAATACTCAGGAATTTAGCTTGGGATCTGTAGTGGAAAAACCTACAATACAAAGATTTAGAACTAGCAAAGGAAAGCCTTTAAAAAGTCATTATAAAGTTTGGAATAAAGTTTTTGTTCACAAGTCTGCTAAGGAAAAGGCTAACAACTAATCCACATCTGCAGTGCACATAGAGCTGCCTTATTTTTATTTCTGAAGCTTTTTCCATTCACAATATATTCAACAAGAAGTAAATAGGTAATTTAAAGAGCATGTGTGACTATGCAATGTTAGTACGTTACCTGTAAAGTTCTTGCGAATGAGAGCGATTCTCTGAAGTAGAAGGGAACATCAGTTGACAACAGCAAATAGTTTAATAACAGATACCTACACTTTTAGTTGTGAACATTGTCTCAATTTTTCTGTTCCTTTAACTTTGATTTTATGTAGATCTTTGATCAAGTTGTATGTATGGTCAGGACAGGAAGGTTTATTGTTTTTATATTTGCTGATTACATGAATATCAAAGAACAGGCAGTGTAACATTTTGGACATATATTCAAACAGGGAACAGAAAAGCATTCCATCATAACTCATAACCAGCTCATCAGCATCGCTGCAGTCTTTAAATCCCTAGCACGGGCCTCTGGCTTCTGAGCTAACAGAGCAGATGTAGTACTAGGAGCTTTCACCCTCCAAGTCTATCAAATCTTTGACAGTCATGACCTATACGTGTTGCTAGAAGGATTCACACATATCACTGCTGATGGAGGACATCAGAGTACTAGGTTTCACTGAGAGATCTTGAGGGATTTCCTCCGTAACCAGAAGGTTGCAGGTACTACACACTGACTTTGCCATTCCCACTGCTTCTCCAAAGTCTGAATATCAACTTTCTTCCCCAGCAGCCCATCTCAGTTCTCACTCACCACCTCCCCCTGCTCACTTCCTTTCTCATTCACAGGATTTCTTTCTGCAGATCCCATTTATCTGTTGTGTTCCTTTCCACAATCAAATTTTTGATCCTGTGCATTTGAACTGAGCAACGTTTTCCTTCATGATGCTTGGATGCCAGAGGACAGTGACAGTGCAAGCCCATGACAGACCTTCTATTCCCTTGCTTCATGTAAGATGTGGAAATGTTTATTTCAGTAAGATTATCTGATCGAAGACCTTGTGAAATGGGATAATAAGGAAAAACAGGTAAGCCTGATTTTTAATGACACAAACCTGACAGGAAAACATGACAGAGACATAACCAAGAAACATACATTGTCAGTCACACTAATTGATGGGCTACCAAGAAATTGCATGCAGACTTGTGGGGTGGAAACCTGAGGGTTCAAAATGTTGGGGAGGGGACACCTTAGAGGGACTAGACAAACTGATGGGGGAATACAGAGGGGAAGAATATGGAGGGGGAACAAAGGACAAATAGACTGGGGGATAAAAGGGGCATGTGGAAAATGGGGCCAGTCCTATGCTGGTCTGACTAAGCCCTGTGCCTGGCCACCACTCTGCCCCACCTACTTGTTAAATTCTTTCTTAACTATCTGCATAATCTCACTCTCCAAACCATGGGAATGCAGGAAGGACTAAGTGCCATGTTCTGGGGGGTACCAGTGTGAGTGGGTAAGAGCCAGCTACTGGATACCTGCTCAGCTCTGCTGCCGGTTGAACCCTGCAAATGGGAAGCAGCAGCCGTGGATCCCTCACCCTGGGAAGAGACCTGGGCTGGGCTCCAGGGGCTGGGCAAGGAGGGAGTCCTGGGCCAGAGCTGCTAGAGGAGGTTCCTGCTCTTAATGTCCCTTACAGAAAGGTTTTCATTTGGCAGAAGTACTTCCAAAGAGTAAATTGGGCAAGATATAATTTTCAAGCATTATAATAATAATCTAACCTGATGCTTGGTGCAAGTATAATGAAAAGTTTATCTTTCATATGCAGGCCTAATGATCCTATTCTTTTAATAGAAAAGCTTTTTGTACTATTTATTTTCTAGCTTACAATACTTATACATGCTAATCTTTAAAAATATGGTATGATTATTCAACACGGTGATGAGAAATATCAAGACAAAATGAATATGTGGTATCCTTTATCTTATTTAAATAAGGTTTGGTTCAAATTCCTATTTAAGATCATAATGTGACTGAGAAATATTCCATTACACTTATGCAGGCATGGATGGAAATTGAATTTATAAATATCAGTTGTTTCAAGGTTGTGCAGGGTTATGCATAATATTCTTTACTGTATATCACTACAGCAGAAAAAGCAGAACGGTTTCCTCATGACTGTTGAAAACAATGGGTAAATTCTCTACTTCCTACGTGCTGTCATATGTAGAGCTTTCCCCATTGTAACACTTGCTCAAAATATTATGGCTTAATGTCAAGTTTATTTTTTTTTCAATAAACAGTGAAAATGATCTCTACAGTAACTGGTAGCTCAAGCACTAAGGTTATTTAAGAAAATTGAATTGTGCTGAGGGGCAACTGTGGTTATGAAGTGTGTAGCGCCTGTAAACAAACAGAAAAAGATGCATATTCCCTCAGCAAAAACTACTTCCAAAGAGCACAGAATGTCAATAAGTAGGCGTATGAGGTGGCTATAGCAAATAGTGCAGAGAGAGAAGGAAAGCCAGATGTTGTAATGCTGAGACACTGCACAGAAGATCAACGTGTAACATTAAAACAACCAGTTTTCTCGCTACAACTGGCCATCCATAGGACAGTGTACTGTTGGAATATATAATGCTGTAGCATCTGCTTCTCTGTTAGGCTTTCATGTTCTTTTTCAGACAATTATAATCTCAAATCTTTTATTTGATAACTCAGATGTGCTTGACAAGAAAAAATGCTGCAGTATTGTCATGATCTCTAAGAACATTCCTTTGGCAATGAAAGAGACCCAGAAATCATGTACAGTAAACTGCAGCGAAAACATGAAAAGCATTTCCTTTCCTGCCTGCTGCACCCCAGTCATGTACTTTTCTTGACACAAGATTGAGAATGGGGGATAATGAGTCCTCAGAAAGGTAAAAAGAAAGGCTTTTCTTAGAGCAAGTCCCAAAAGAATGGACATTTTTCAGAGTTGGAGTTTGTTGCTTTGCTTATGTTTTTTCACTTTAGGGCATATAAATATCTTAATGAGATGTGAACCAAAATTGGCTTGTACAGATTTTTTGTCACAGAAATCTTGGGATTTTTCAATATATTTTTTTTCCTAGCCAATATTTAAAAGAAGATTTAAATATACTTTTATGTAGGCACACTCTTCTGCTACATGTGTATATATTTGTTGTACTGGAAAAAGATGTTGTGATTTTTAATCTATTGACAGATAGTAGGGAAATTAAAAATTGATAATGCACTTTAATACTGTTTTCATGCCTGCAGATTGACCCTGATGAATAAACAGTGAAATTTGCTTAGTTTTCTGTGGTTTTCAACAGTCCTTCCAGGCTATGGCAGCTTTGTCTTTTTAATAATGTTACTTTGCCTTTGGATAAAAGCTTGCTGCATATACTGACTCCACAAATGAATGTACAAATATTAAAAGGAGAAAAGGGATTTATACCTGACTATTGGATCGATCTAATTACATTATAGAATCAAATAAAATCACTTCTTGGGAAAACAGACAGCTAAATTTCATGCATAATTGCATATCCAGTTTGCAAAAGTAAACCAATTTTGTCATTGGTATTTCCATACAGAATGTGATGGAAGGTCCCAGCCTTTTGGTAAACATACATGCCCTATTGAAAAGTACAGGTTTTTTACTTCCTAATCACACCAGTGATTTCTCCCTCTGCATTTGTCCATCTTTGGATCCCTTGCATGCAATCTCATCACCTTTTTCAAGGAATCCTTGCAGCCTTTCCCACCCATCTCCTTTTCTGTCAATTTTCTCACTCTCTCCAGAGCACCAGATACATCCTTCCTCCTTGCTTTGTGAATAGGTCTCACATCTCCACACAATTTTGCCTTTTTTCTGCAACTTTTTGAAGGACATGTATTGTTATGCTGATCCCATAAGGCTTCAATTTATCTGTAATCCTGATTCTTTCTTTTTTCATAATTACTTATTTATTCTTTCTCCTTGCTTATTCTACCCAGTGGAGGAATGAGACTAAAACGCACTGCAGTCTGATGTCTGAATGTGCAAAGCATGACTTCTGTGCTGCTGTGCTGCAGGATACAGTGATAAACTCCAAGGTCAAAAGCTCAGTGAAGCAAGTATAGGTGAAAGAAGATATACATTCCTTCCTGGATAGAAAAGTCTGAGGCTTTCTTGTGAAGCAGTTAGAGAAAAGTAGCACACAACATCAAAACAGCAAGTAGCCCAAAGTAATTTTATTTCTCTTATCTTGCTAGTTGGTATTTTTCAAAAAGGGTAATGCTTGCTGTCAACAACACAACAGTAACTTTTAATGTCTACATCAGCTGTGTGATCTTTGGTTCTTTTGCCAGAACAGTATTCCATTACATTTTTAGTGTCTTAAACAATATGTTTACTTCCATCCTCCAGCTATCTTTTCTCATTTTGTCAGGTAGGATAGGAAAACTGAAACCTCACCTAAAAAAAAAAAAAAAAAAAATCATCAAGTTATTAACTCAGGGTAAGATGGGTTATTTTCTCACATTTCCTGCAGAGACATGTTACAAACCAAAGAATCAATCCTGAGCTGCAAAATATCATTTTGCTTTCCACAATTCCTACAGATATGCTTCTTACTCCCTTTTAGAATTACATTTGTTTGATTTTGCTGAGACAGTAATATTAAAGCTGAAATTAGATTTGAAAAAAAATTAGACTATAGGCCAAATAGAAGAAAACTGATTGAAATCAGCTCAGAGGAGAGGTTTCAAGTTGATAGCCTATGCTCATTCCTTCAAGTTGATGTGGTTCAGCAGACGACTAGGGCTGTATCAAAGATAAGAGTAACTAGTCAGAAATATGAGGGGATCCAGAAAAAAATAGTGACTGAAGCAAAACTGTGGAATATAAAAGGTGGGGGAGTAGTGGGGATGTTGGATGATGGAGGAGAAAGTGGTATTTGAGAGTCTGAGAGTCTGAATGATTAATAATAAAGACACTTGAAAACAAGGTTAGGAAATAGATGTTATGATTCTAAAAGTTCAATGCTATACTAAATTTAACAGATGAACATTTGGGAAAAGTCTAAGCCCCGAGGAATCAGGAGAAAGGTATATAGTGGGTAATTTCACTTCTTTAACCCAGGCTGAAAAGAAAGGATTATCTTTGCTACAATTTTATTCCTGACTCCTAAAGACTTTAAATGAAAATCAGAATAAAAAGACCTCTGCAACAGTTGTCACCATTCTGAAAAAGACTTAAAGAACAAGTGTGTGCATGTCATTTAGTCACCATTTAGTAAAAGAAATGTTTCTGTTACCAGCTAGGAGAAAGATTTTCTCTGTGCTGTGTTGAACTGGAGTCATTTACAGGCAGAGAAAATACAAGTCTTCTGAAGATGCTTAAGCAAGTGCAATAGTAGACTTTAGGACTTTAGGCTTATCTGGTTTTTTCCAGAAAACTTTGTGTGTGCTTACTGCACATTAAAAAGGTAAAACAATAAAATACACCAGAAAAGATGCATTTGTATTGTTCCACTAAAGGCACTCATTTAGACTACAGTAGGGTAATTTAGTACCTAGTTTAGTCATGGAACTAGTTTAAACTGCTGTTCACTACATAGCACTGTAATATACTGTTCACCTCACTTTGCATTGGTTTACATAGGAGATGTACGATGTTTAAAAATTATCTTTCTAACATACATTTATAAATACTTTCTGTAATTAAGTCAGTGTATTTTTATCATTACCTCAACAAAACTGAGAAATATATTCATGACTGAAGCCTCTGAAAAAATGCTAGTATTAGGGACCAAAATTCAGGAATGAATTATGAAAAATTATACATTGTGGTTATCATTCCTAACTCAATCACTGTCTAGACTTGAAATATGATATTATCATTACATTCATATCACGTTATTGTAAGTACTTCATTTCATCACATACTTAGAAAGTTGACATAAAATTATCTTAAGATTCTTAGAGCTTCTGAGTTTTTGTGGGTTAGTTGGATCTGGTCAGCTTAGGTGTTTTAGGTGTTCAGGTGGATTTTTTTAGGTGTCTCCTAATTTTTCTATAACCCTTCACTCCCTGAGACATTTTTCATGTAAAGAACCCCAGGTGAAAGTTAGCAGAGATTTGGGCTTGGCTTGCATCCAGGAAGACATCCTTCTTTGAAAACAGATAATCATCGTCACTGGTACTTGTCCCCTATAACCTTTTCTGAAGAAATTACAAACACATCAAGATTAGATTCATACTTGGTAATGCCAAATGTGGTGCTCTTTTGATTTCAGTCTAATTAATCAGTCATCGATTTTCAGAGAATACTAAGAAGGTCTTGATGACCAGAAGTTGGGAGGGACTGTGGCTCTGGATCTGGAACATAAATGAGAATATGAGGTTAGGTTGTTGCTCTAGATGCAGTAGCTTAATGTTGTAACCATAAAGGGAGTTAGATATTTTTCTTTATAATACTGACTTAACAGTACATGAGGATACAAAAAAAAATTCAGTTCTAGACCTTCCTGCTTCCCCCCACCTCAATGACAAACTATAAAAGGTAGTAAATAAACTACAAATACCTACACACATGTGCAGCCAGCCATAAGGTTTATTATATCACTAAATTAATCTGCAAAAAATGGTAGATTTCCTTTTGATAAACTCCTTGAAGGTCCAGATTAATTTCTCAAGTTGTCACTTTTAACTCCTCTGCTGTTTGTCATTCCTTATGTAGCTGTATCCTTCAGCTACACTGGAAAGTAACGAGACAATAACGTAGGTGAGCGACACAAGAAACGCAAAGTGATCTGAATTCAGGAAATTCCTTTTGCATTAGCAATGATCTGAGGATGCAGAGAGCAAGAAAGACCGATCATCAGAGATGAGAAATGGTTGAGTGATTCTTTCAAATGAGATAGAATGAGTCTTTCACTATATAAAGTCTCCTTTCCATGAGGCAGGCAAAGGATGATAAAGGAAATTTCCACCAAAGACAGTGGACTTTGTCATATTTGATTGTAAAAATGTAGGAAGACTTGCATTATTACTTCACTAAAAATTACTATCCCTAAAAATTAGTTCTTTTACTGGACTGTGTAAAGTCATTTTGGTGGAAGATGAGGTTGCTGCTTCAGTGCTCAAGCTGTGGTCTATAAGAAGAGAAAGAGATGTACAATGGAAAACTGTGCTTGACATTCATTATCTTCCTATTTATAGCTGAAGCATATCCTAGTACACAGGAAATTATTGTCATCAGAGATGTAATTTATAATATTGTCAGTGATTCTAGCTTTAACCTGTGCTTCTCATTATTTCTCATCTTCATTTATGTTGTTGCTCCGACTGTTTTACTTCTTATTTTCTGTATCTTTTGAAAAATTAGATGACAAGCTCATTTATGGCAATAGTAGCTGTATTTTGCTGAATGCCCTCTGCTATGAAATAAACTCTGCTTTGGACTCAAACAAATGTTTTCTAACACTCTAAAGAGAAAACAAGTAACTTCAGAATTAGTTGTGACTAGAGGTGAAACTAATGGTCTCATCCTGCATTTATTGCAGGTGTTCCACGGCCTTTCTTAATATTTTGTGTGTAAAGAATGTGTAAAGGAACCCATTTCAGTCAAAATAAAAGCGAAAGGAATTTCCTGTATTCCACTGTCTTTATAACTAGACATCCAAAGGCATAAAATCTCACAATTTGAATCGTTAGTCATTCCTTAGTCCAGTGTCTCTACTGTCATTACTATCAATATCCGATTTTATACTCCTTAAACATATGAGAAAAGCCCCGCTGGCTTAGACCTAATATATTTGCCAAGTGCCAAATATATTTGTCTATCGCTGTGCTTTTTTTTTCTTTCACTGAAAACACCATATTGTATTTACTTAGATGAGTCTCTTACGCCAATAAACAGCAGACATACTGACACCTCACAGCAGGTCACCAGGGACCTAGTTTCTTGAATGTATTTGAATATTCTGTTAGCTGATTGAAATACTGATGTTGTCAAAAGTAGAATATGGATGTGCACGTTCTGCAGCTCTTGCTTATCATGGGATGTTTCACATGAAATGAGAAGCAGAGCAGAGTTAGTCATGTGAGAATCTCTCCTGCTTTCTCTCTCTGCTTCACTGCTTCTTGTCTCCATCTGTGAAAGCTATACATAGCCTTTGAACACCCAGAGCAAAGTGCTCAAATAATAAAGGACAAACTCTTAAATGAATATTTGGAAACAACCAGCAAATATGAAATCTTATTTTCATAAATCATAGGTATAAATGGATATACAGGATTTTTAAAAATTTTAATATGTACACAAATACTATTCTTATATATTCATGAATTTATTTTGTGTAACGGAAACAGCATAAAAGGTATTAGTGTTTATTAGAATGCTGTAAGGCAGAGTATTAAAAAAATATCCACAAGTCATTACAAATGAAAATGGCACTTAGAGCTCTTCTCTGTTTCTTTGCAGCTTTAAACTTTAGTTTGGTAGTTCAATGTGCTGGAGAATGAGGTGGATGAGGAATTGTGTGGGCAGGGGTTATAGTAAAAATAGGGGGCATGAAAAGTTAGGAAATATTTTTGGTGGGAGATGTAAAAGCTATTTGTAGGAAAAGATTAAGTGAAAAAAAAGGAACAAAAGGATATAGTAAAGGATGGTACTTGACAAATAATTTAAAATAATTCGGTTTGTTTGTGTGTTGTGTTGTTATTCTAATTTAAATTTGTGTCTGAAAGAAGAGTGCTTTGAGATAAAGAGCTAAGTTTCACTTTGAAAATATTGAAACAGAATACTTAAAAATATTTTCAAAAATGTAAAAAGATACTTGACATTTCATATTTTTCCACATCCTTTTTTAAGCTAAAACCGTCTAACAGAACTAAAGTTCATGTCTGTGACATGACATATATCTACAGTTTTATATATATATACCATTTAAGCTCATCCAAGAGTTTCCATACTTTAGCTTTAGATACAAAGAAATTAATTTTTTTTCTGTACTTAATGAGTTGGATAAAATTAAAACCCAGTTATGCAGCTTCTGAAATTAGTAGTTCTAGACATACTTGCTTTCACACAGAGAGACATAATGAAAATAAAAGAATGTTCATATTGTGAATGAGATTCAACCTGTTATGTTTAATTGAAATATATTTCAATGATCTTCTCAACAAAGTTTTCAAATAGTGCCAATTCGGTTTCATGTTATTCACTATTATTAGTCATCATCACAAATTAATATATTTTTCTGACAAATAATGATGGAATTTTTTTTTATTATGTATACTCTAGAATAAATATATAATTTCCAAGTAAATGTGGAGGATTTAATGTGAAATACTAAATATCAGGACTAAATAAATGGGTAAGACTGATTACTTTGTAAAGTTCAGTGTTTTGTTATTTAACCTTTGCATGTTTTTCATGTTTTCCTTATATTCAATTTATTGGCCTATTTAACTTCCCTTAGTACTGAGCAGATTCTATTCAAAGTTCGAGAGCATAAACTGAACATCATTATTTTCCCCTATCATATCATTCTTTTAGCAAATATTAAATCTCACACTTCTATTGCTACACATGCAATATGTTAATGAAGTGAAAGGCTTGACTAGCTACTTCCTTCCTGTGAGTTCATTTGTTTATTAAAAACAGAAGCTGCAAACTATCTTTTGAACAGTAGTTTTGAACAGAGTTTGAAGAAGGAAGAGGCAGAAGAAAATTCAAAAAGATCTCATTTCTTTCTGTGATTTGAATGTGGTACGAGGGAAAATCCCGGTAATAGAGAAATGCAACTATGCTGGTTTTATAAAGTATGCTGGTGTTATTTATGTTTTAGAGATGAATCTCTAGTACACTCTTTTATCCAAGTTGTCAAAAAACATTATAGGAGCAAATGTGGTCCAAGCCTGATCTGGAAAATAAATTTGGAAAAGCATACGAAGGGAAAAGTTACAGGCCAAACTAAAAGTTGGTTTCCCTGTACTTCAAATTACCAGTACTAGAAATTCACATCATATGTTCATAAAATTCAATTTTGTGACTCTGCATCTTTCCATTTGTTATTGACTTGTCTTAAATCTCCTGAAAACAGTTTATGATCATGGTTTCTGCAATAGTCTAATGAAAAGACTAATTGAAAAATCCTCTTTCGTTGAAATAAATTCTTGGTAATTAATGATAACTCTCTAGGTATTTTTGTAATTTGAATATTAATTATAAATTTGAAATACACCTTTTTTTTTTTTTTTAGAATATAGTTCTTTTTAAAATTAAATATCACACTTGGAGCATGCTTTCTTTGAATTCTAATGTTAGTCCTATCTTAGAAACAACACATTTATTTTACAGGATCATATTACCACTTTTGTTTTTTCTTCTTCCCTGTGCCCCTCTCCCTCCTCTCACCAGTTGTAATTGTGAAAAAAAATTAAAAATCAGAACAGAATAGTCAAATGGCCTTATATAAACTTGTTTGAAACAATTTTAAAATATGCTATTTTTCTGCTATTTTAATTTGAAAGTGAGACGCTTTTTTTCTTAATTTAATTCCATAAACTCTCAGTTGCAGTAAAGGTTTGTCTTAATGAGTTTTAAAATACCATTGTCAGGATGCCCTGTGGCAATCTGGTTGTGATTCTTAATGGCATCCAGCTGGGCAGGAATGGTTGCATCAAGATGTCCACCAAAATTAAAGAATATTTTTAGCTTGGAAGTAAAAATCCAGTATTATTTTTTTGGTTGACTCACGTCTGCATTCCATTTTCCTTTATGCAGGTTGTTGAAGGCTGTCTCCAGAAAAGCCTCGTCAAAGTAAGTGTGCTGACTTGGAGCTTGAGGACCTCAAAGAGATATGTATCATGGGAAAAAAGTCAGAGGGAAAAGAAGGTTTTAAGGTCCTACAACAGCAAAGAAAAGTTTGCCTTTGGATTATTCCTGATAAATTGACAAGAACAAGGTAAAACAGTACTTTGGTCATCTCTTCCCTTCACTACTTCTGTGTTTGCTGCTCTTAGTGTCACCCTTGCTTCTATGGGTCTTTCACCATGGTATTAACAGATTTGCTAGCATTATAATTCTATATCAGAGTTTCTTTATGATTTAGATAAATGACTGGGAAGAGGCCATTTGAGTTCACACGTGGTGATAGCAACATTTCAAACAGCCTAGTGTGGTGAAAAGACAAAGGAAGAGTGCAGTTACACTCCCTTTGAGGACATTCAGTTAAAAAACATGCCTATCAACTGAAAGAGGATTATAAAATCCACACTTTTTATTTGCAGAGAGATGAACATTTTATTGGTTCATTAACTCAAATTAGTATTTTATCCCAGGATTTTCCAGATTTCTAAATTGAAATCGATTAAATATGGAATATGAACATGTCCCTATATTCAGAACAGAAGGACAGGAATTAGCACACTGAATATTTTGTGAGGAGGTTTCCACATCCATACTGGACCGTATATTTGATGATTGTTTATAAAATGTGATTAACAATATGAGCATCAGAGTTGCTGCTGTAACATGAGGTTAATCCTCCTTTTCACTTTTAATGGGATTTGGTAATTGATGACTGTTGTTTGGCTTTTCTGGTGGTACAGATGAGACTTTCATCAGCTCAGATGAGCAAATATCATTGCACAGTGTGAAGTAAAACTGTTTTTTATATTAGTAAAAGTGCAGATTTCATTTTCACCAAATACACAGCTGCAAGCATCCTATGATGCATGGTAAAATAGTTATTAAAAGCAAAGAGATGATAACTATCAGGAGTCTTTCCATTTAGACAAATAAAATGTCATATTCAGATTTAACATCAAACAACAGTGATGTCCCTGAAAAAATAATGCTTGAGCATATTGTAAAACTATACATCGTTCTTTTTTTTATTGAAATATCACTCATGGCCAGTGAGTGTATGTGAGATTGGAGATGCTGTATAGAAATTAGTTAGTAGCTTTTTTACTAGATAAGTCTTTAAGATGCACCTGAAGGTGCAAGGAGACATCCTTTGGAAGTGCAAACTGAATTTTCTGTCACTTGGAACAGATTGAGTTCCTGAGATAAAAGACTACCATTACAAAAGAATAGATCTGCTTAGCTATGAATAGCTTTAAGTACACTTACTAACTATTTTTTTTTATAACTTCATGTTTGCTCTTTGTCTGTTACTCTAGTCCTAGCTTTTCACATGCTGAAAATTCTTTGGGCTGTGACTTTAAAAGACACTTGCAGAATTAAACACCTGTTCTATGAAAAAAAACAGAGAACAAAAGCAAAAATCACCACCTTGCTTCCTTAAAACTCCTGCCTAATAACTGTAGAAAGATTTTGAAGGTTTTTGTTTTTTGAATTTTCCCTTGTTATTAGACCATTAAATACAGTTCTATTTCTCATCTTTTTTTTTCAGATTTGTTGTAACATTTAAGCACTGCCTCTTCCTAGTTCTTGGATTTTACTTTTCATTGATATTCCTAGATTTCATTTTTATTTTCATTTTCATTCAAATTTAAACGTCATTCTTATTTTCCATGTACCCAATAAGACTTTGATCAGTAGTTACTGTGTCATCTTAAAACATCTACACCTACTTTCAACACAAAGTAACATTCCTTTCTCATTCTCCATTATGAATATTTTTTTCCCTTTAAGTTCACAAGCTACACTGAATAAACTGCTTTGACTTTCAAATGCTACACTTCCATTTTCTTTCCTCGTATACTCATTTGTTTGGGACAGCTTTGAGATCAGTACATTCTGCTAATAACCAAAGGGAAATTTGAACATATGGTAGCATTCCTAAACTATGAACCTACTATTTCTACCAACAATCACTTATATTTCTCATTTATTTCTATTATATCCGCTTGTGAAGAAGCTCCACTTTCCAAATGTACCAATAGGTGAACCATTTTAAATTATTTTCTTGTGAGAACAAACATAGTTCATTGTTCAATATTGAACTCTAGAGAAAATTTTTCTCTATATTTAACCAATATTTTAGCATAGGCTGAAATAGTTACAGCCTAAAAATGGAGAAAGCTATGGAGCAATTATCATTAACTATGTTTTTTATTCGGTGAGTCATCAAAACTGAACAAGGGTATGCAGCTTGAACAAGTAATAAGCTCACCCATAAAAATGGACAAAATATTGCCTTGAAAACTTATTTTAAATAGTCATCAACACTCTTTTCTCTATTCATGAAAAATTTGAATCTTCTTAATTCACTAAAGAAAAGTTTTTTATATTTAAAAAAAAAGCAACTTTGTTCCAAAGCAATTGTTTTTTTTTATAGTACAACAGCTGTGATTATATATGACTGCATATATTTTCCATAAAACAGAAATGCCTTTTAATAGTAGACCTCTGATCAAACATAGACTGTGATGTAGGAGGCAAAAGACTTTGATCTTTGAAGTGAAGAATAACAATACAAATCTCACATTCAATAAAAAATATTCTTGGTTTGGAGAGAGAACAAATCGGATCTATGATAAACAGCTTACTAAGTAAAGAGAAGATATTACTTAAATTATGTTTAGAATTTTAAACAATGGCAAAGGGTAAAAATCACTTTTTTTTTCCATTGCTGGAATATTAAAAAAATGTACCATTACATTAACTGACATCCACTTCTCTTTTAGATAGCCTACATATTAGATACTGAGTAAATGTTCATTATTGTACTCGCTACATTATATGTGATTTTGTGCTTGTCATGGACACTGCCAGTAAAGAAAGGGTACAAAACACAATGGTCTTGTATATAAATATTATACTACTCCAGCTGATAATGACAAATAGCATATTGACAAACACACAGGCTCTGAGTATATTTATTAAAATGGATACCTTATAATTAAATTTAATGGCATGCCATTTTCAGTGTTTAAAGCAGAGAGTGACATTGCAGATAGTATGATAAAGTACATAAGAAATGTACAATTTCTATAAATTGTCTCCCTAAGACTGCATTTCAGAAGAGGCATAGTGGAAAATAAAGACAAAGAGATCTTAGTCGTGATGAATTATTCATATTGTAGCAACAGGACAATATTTATTCTCAGTAATGCACTTGTTCCTCTGGAGAGCTGAAATGCATCAAAGCTCGTTTATTGTTGATTTATGATCACAAAAAAAAAGAAAGAAATATTGTCATAATTTTGGAAATTATCAAAATTGCTTCCTAGAAGATGAAGGGGATGTTTGCGGTAAGGAATTCCACTGAAAAAAATGAAGCTTACAACAAAACAAAATACTAATCATGTCCTACTTCTGGCTGGAGCCATTAAATTTAAGTGTCTTTGTTATGAATACAAGTATATAGTGTTGTTCTACTTCTCTGAGTAAAAAACCTGTGTGTTTGTGGGTCTTCTTTGTAGACTGAAAATAAACAATGAAATGTTCTACCACTGGAATTTCTGTAAAGTTTGGCATAATTTTATGAGATCAGGCCTGCTGAAGTCAGCACAAGTATACTCATTGAGGCTACTTATCACTAAGAAAACCAAACTTCTTCAGAAGCAAGTCAAGTAGATCTTCAAAGATATTCAACACTTGTAACCAACAGCAGACGTTGGATTAAGAGATATGAATACAAGTAAGAAGTAACTGAGTGTCTTGCTTTTTTTGAGCTTCTTTAGTGACTTTCAAAGTCACTGCTCTCTGTGGCTGCCTCCCTCAGCTGGTGACAGGATGTCATGGAGGATACCCTTCAGAGGAGCTGCCTACTGTTTGCACCACCAAAAGAATAGTGTCTTCTCTTTGCAGAGGAGTCAGCTGAATCCAGGCATCTGCAGTCCATACTCTCTACTCGCCATCTTCCCTCACGAAATCTCCCTCCTTGACTGTCGCCTGGGCTGTGCTTGTGAGATGTCACATTCCACTTGGGTAAGCAATTAGTTTACAACTCTAAATAAGGAGAGGTGTCTAAGGACCAAGATTAGAGGCTTGTGGTTGTTTTCTCCCTCCTACCTTATCAAAATGTATCTTGTAGTAAATCAATCATGTACAGAGTCTTGACACCCTAGAAAAGTGAAAGTTGCTAGCAAAAATGTTAGAGAAATATCTTTGATATACTTGAATAACTTAGCGTGATTGACATGGCAAGGAGGAATGAATGGTTGCTGCCTATAAAAACAGTGTTGATCACTAAGAAAGGGAAAGAACTAAATAAAAATATTATAAAAAGATTGATAGTTTTAACCTGGTCATGAATAAAAATGGCTAAATCAGAAGGCCCTTAATGTCTTGCTAAAGCTTCCTAGCAAGTAAAAGCTGTCTTTCAATGGAATTACAGAAACAGGAAACAGAAGTCGAATAATAAGAGGCTTCTATGACAGGGATCAATAATTTTATGAAAGCGATTTTGTGATATGAGTGTCTGATGTGACAGAATAACTTAGGAAATCCATTTCTGTTCAACAAAGCCCATATTGGTTTTTTTATTGGCTCTATAAAATATAGCCTGTTTAAAACAAAGAACAAATCAATAACAGTGAAGAACACTAATCAGTAATAAGGGAGTTTATTAGGTTAAGTATTGTGGCTTACTATAGACTAAAAATCAGATATTTTTTTCAAGGCAAATTTTGAAAAGAAATTGACAGTCATTTAGAAAGATCTGAGAAAGGTATCCCTTTCAAAATACCGTCATCTGGTGCTCTGGTTTTCTTTGATTTCAGCTGAGGCTAATGAGCTCTATTATTATTATTATCATGAGCTATTAAAAATAAGATCTTGAATAGCCATCACGTGTATGAAAGTTTTGAATTATTTGAAGCCTATTGAAATGCTTTGCTGCAGCGTTTATACATGCTTCAGTTTCTCTGGTCTCCATACTTGTTCGGTAACAAGTGACAGGACAAGAGGAAACAGCTCCAAGTTGAACCAGGGGAGGTTTAGGAGGGATATTAAAAAAAAATTCTCCACAGAAAGTGTATAGGGACATAGTTTAATGGTGGTTTTGGCAGTGTTAGGTTGATGGTTGGTGTCAATGATAAGGTGCTTAGCAGTCATAAAGTTAAAAAAGCCTAGGAAAAGAAGGGAAAGGACAGCCACAGAAAATTTTGATTAAAGTTTCCCTCAGAAATTGAATGAAACACAATTGGTAGATATGGGGGGAATTTTTTTATATTCAGACAACACCCAAGACATCACTGAACATGGAGCAAGTGAACAGGAAAAGATGAAGAGTAATTTAGTGCTGTACTCAAAAGGGTTCTTAATGAACTAGAATGATACTGAAAGTTTTGTGAAAAAATCATAGGTTGGCTTAAGAGCAGAGAATGGAAATATTTTAAAGTATATCTTGACACACACAAGCACAAATGATGTTGAAATGATAGAGGAATCTGTTATCTGAGCCTTTCTTTTATGCTTTTGATAACATTAAGGTCAGAATATTAAACAGTGAATGCTTAAATGCACTGTCTTAGTGCATTAAATTAGATCAAGAAGAATGGCAGACATAAGAATACAATTCAAGAAAGCAAATGATGTGTCCAAACCCATAAGCAAACCTGTAAAAAAAAATATGAATCAATTTTACCAAAAAAAAAAGCGATTAGAAAGAAAGATGGGAAGGGATGTATGCAGTAATGGTATATATTGTCAAGAAATAAATATTGTTTCTTTGGATATCAGTGCCAAAAATGTGTCATGTAGACTTGTATCCTAAGGATATTTCAAAGGAATTAAATGAAGAAAACAATGTGGTATAACTTCTGCATCTGAATGAAGCTGAAGGAAACAATGTAAATGTTATTCTTATACACAAAATACATAGAAGAGCTTCTCTAAAGAAGAACGTAATTCCCTGCAAGGAAGAGGAAATGAAAGCTGCAGAAATCCAAAGGCTTTGTTTGCTAGGATT
>JAOXNG010000026.1:11810313-11822867 GCA_028566535.1 Scolopax minor | reverse complement strand
GCTGGCTCCACTCAGGCCCACTCAGCAACACCGCCCACCGACTGACAGCCCCCAGCAGAAGCAGAGGGCTTTTCCCGGCATCAAAAAGCCCCCAAAAGAGCTTCCCGTTGGCCTTTTTCGCTGCAGATCCCCTCCCCAGCACAGTCTTACTTGCCCTGAAGTTGGTCTCCACCACAATGATAAGCAGGAAGGAATTTTCTTACTGTGTCTGGAGAATGTAAGCTGGCATGAGTTATTCAGTTAAGTTTATTATATGCTAAAGCCTTTCCTCTACATTACTTGTGTCTGTGTTAAAGATCCAATAAATCTAGATTTAATGCTTCAGTTTTAATTATCAACATCTTTAACACTTTCAGCAATGGCCTTCAAGTTAATTAGTACTCTGAACATCATAGGAGAAAAATTCTTGCAGCTCTATTGCCAAAGCTTAATAGCAAAAAAACTTCTTGTAGGGATATTAATGTTTTTAAGTCTGCATAAACCATGTTTTTGTGTTTTGTTTTTTGTTTTGTTTTTTTTTTAACTGTGTTCATATGACCTATATTTTTATGTAATATTTTATTTTTATATTGAAGTGAGCAAAAGAGAAAAGATCATTTATATGAAGATCTTCTTTGCAAAACATAGTCCTTGCCTTGTGCTTTTGGAGTACTTCTGACATCCATTCTCTAGATCTGAAGTCTAGAAGAGCTTTATTGAATTGCAGTGAAGGTATAGAAAAATAGTCACAGCTATTTCATTTAATAAGTTTGAATAATAGTCAGTAAATAACAGTTTTTTACTCTCACTTCCATTGGCCAAATGAAAGTGGAGAAATTTATGCCTTGATCCCTTGTTGAGTTCTTTCTGTTGCACTTCATCCATCTCAAATCAGCATTCACTCATAAAAAAAAAAAAAGTGTAATTTTATGTGAGAAAAATGGTACCTGTATCAGACTGATTGTATGTTCATCCTTGTTTAATTCATTATTTCATATTTATAAGGGGGTGGAAACAAAGTAGGTATTTATTGTCTAGCAGTACATTTTTTCCCCATTAGAATTCAATATAATTCTGATTAACCCAATATCCTGAGGAATTGATATTCTAAGGGTCTTGTGTGTTTGAAGATATGGAGGGTGGTAGATTGTTTAAAGAGAAAAAAAAAGCTAGATCAAATGGCAACACATTAATCAGGATGGACACTTACAGAATGTGTTCCTAAGAGATACATTTGATTTTGCTGAAAGTGAGATCTTATTGTTTGCATCACTGTCATTACAGAGGGAATTCAACTAATTCTTGTAGAATGAGACAGTGGTTTATAAAATAATTATTAGTGAGGAATTGTGATACAATACTTCTTTAGGGCTTGCTTCAAAGAGATTAAATGAGAAAGATTTACATTACATGCATGGAGAGCAGGGATTTGAAATAATGCCATAAAGTAAAAAATGATTTTTTTTTTCTTCTATGTGATGAATAAGTGTGTCAATTAAATAGAGTAATTAAGAGCAGTAATTATGCCAAATATGTTTTAGATACCAACAGTGTAAAGTGAGCAAGAGGAAATCTGATTTTAGGAAATATAAGCTTGATTTGTATCTACTGCTAAAAGATAAAGTAATTCTTTATGGGAACACTATATATTATTAGTTACAGTCAAGCTATGATTTATCAGATAGTCTGAGTAAAGAAGGCAACAAAACTTACTGGGTTTGTAGACCAGACCAGAAAAGAAAATAAATTAACTCTCTGAACTCAAAAGTCCACTATCCTCACTATGTCCTTTTTTCCAGTGGCAAAGAAATATATAAGAGAACAGAGGAGTGTTACTCTCTCTTCAGATGCTGGGTGTGGTAGGTTAATGAATATGTAGGAAGGAAGTAGGGAAGAATGAATTATGCTGCTACCCAATTTCTGTTCTCACCCTTGTTTTCCTGTTTTGTTTAGGCAAGTTACTCAATAAATATAAAGTAGTTTGCTGTACAAGGACTAAAAAGTGGTAAAAAGTTGCAAAGAAAAGGGGGAGTGACAACTTGTTGTGTGTTGTTTTTTCCTTTTTTAAACAAACTATCATTTTTTCATTGCTTTTTGAGTTAAGGTCTTTTTCCTAAGAATCAGACTTTTTATCTCACTTTCTGAATAATTTATTGTTATTGTTTTGTCCTTTCTTTGTGGGAATCTCCTACCATTATGCACTGCTTCATGAATGGATGAAAGAAATCCCTAAAAGGGAAGTGTCAAAGAACAGGGAGATGAGGAAAAGGAAAAGAAAGATTTTTTTTTTATTATTATTATTATCCTAGGAATTTGAAACTGGGAAGTTCTTTTTTCTTTAATTCTTTATTTTTTTTGATCTTTACAATACATTCTTATTAAAAACAAGGGTCCATTTAACTGCAATCAAATAGTCTTTCAAGTATATTCCATCTAATAAGATATAAAGATAACTTTGAAGAAGCAGACATGTTCCCTAAATCTATCACACACAAAAAAATATCTTGTAGTCCTGTGGTGTTTGTGAGCCTCTTTCTCTGACAGTTGGTCTGCTCGGAAACTCAATGGAAAAGCAAAGTATATGGAAAAGGATGGTGAATTGCCCAGAACAGCTGTCAAAAGAAAAGTCTAGCAACATGTACGAAGCAGGATGTATTCCAGAGATATTCTTTTTATTACTAGGAAAGAAAAGAAAAAAAAATCGAGTTGCACTTTTTTTTTCCTCTTCATGACACTTGTCCATGAGAATTTACCCGCTTTTTCTTATTCCCCATTTTCTTACATATAGGTGTCATGAAAAGGCTTGAACTCTAAGAATACTGAAAATTTTTTGTAAATATATAGTTTTAGATAGCTGTACATCTTGCCTAAGGAAAGATTTTGAAAACTTGCCTAGGAAGTATAACTTCCTAGGCATATATAGTCATGTTGGAAGGTCAGCTCTGAATTTACCATGCACTTTTCACACTTTCTTACTGCTGAAGTCACAGTTGTGTAAACAGACCAAGATGTACTGAAAATCACTCTTTATAGAGGGGAGACTGTCTGTTAGCTTACATACTGATTTGGAAAATGTCTAAAATGCCCTGTTTATACATACTGCTGTTGTAATACTGTTTTGAGAAGGCAAAGGGCAACCTGAAACTGTAGAGAAGGAAATATTAAGTCAAATGAAGTGGATAATATATTCTGCCGATGTGGATAAACAAGTCCATAAGACATTTGCTGAAGTGTAGTACCTACAATATAGAAATGAAGTTCACAAATCAGAAATTATTTACAAGGGGGAAAAAACCCATCAGAATGAACTGAGATTAAGAAAGTCTAATGTACAAATTCAAGAGTTTAATTCTTTTACTCTACTTCATCTCCCCAACTTTAGTTTGGGAGATAATTTATTTATGGTATACTAATGCAAGTATGAGAAAAAAGACTTGATGATAAATCACTCTTTAGTCTGCAGAAAAAGCAATAGCAAGATCAAGTGACTGACAACCAGGGGTTCTCTGGTTAAACTATAAGTAATTATTAAAGGGTTTTTCCAGTGATGGTAATAAATCTCAACTCTCCCACTCAGATGAATTTTAAATCTGGAAAGTCTATGTTTCTAGACATTGTATGCTAAGTTCAATCAAAAATTTGATGCAGTGTTTACTTAACATGTACTGTGCATAAGCTCAGAATTGTTTTTAATAGTCCCTACTAGGCTTAATACATAAACATCTTTATATGGAATATAATGTCATGGTTCTATACCAATCTACAGTTCATACAATGATGTGGAGATCAATTAAGATCAATTATGAACCTAAACTTAAGAACAATTTATTAAGCACATTGTGTTAATCAAAAGGTTGATATTATCCAAATTCATCCATATAGGATGCTACAAACATAAGCAGAAAAAATATTGTAGCACTCCAGGGACTTATTAGAGCTGGATAACATTTACAGTACTGTGAGAAAACTGATTTAAGTGGGATTTTTGAACTAATGCTGAACCTTGGGACTTGGGGACAGAAACAAACAATGAAAACAGACAGTAGAGAGACCTTGGGAAAGAAAAATTTAACAAAAGATGATCAACTCCTAGAAAACTGTCCAGACTTTAGAATACAAGGCAGGAGTAGCAGAAATTAACATATTGTCTATTTACTTCCTTTTGAAATAGGAAGGAAGTTGGTAGTGGATGCATTACCCACTAATTAATTTTATGTTTTCTCATTTCCCTCCTTCCCTTTCCAGCTCTTTAACATAAATACTAAGGCTATGGAAAACAGAACTGTATAAATAAAACAATGCAGCCATGGCTGAATTATTTGCAGTTCCTAAAGTTACATATTAAAAATAATTCTCAGTCTGGTACTAGTCAGTCTTTTGATACTTGCTGTTTGCCTTCTGTCTCTTACCGTTGTTTAATGTTTAATGTTTAAGATCATGGATTCAACACACTGCATTCAATTAAGCAGTTTTGTGATACTTGTGATAATATGAAACGGATGGTTGATAACTTGTGCAAGCTCTCAGGGTGAAGGTGATATGAGTACATTATACTACAGATTTATGTAACATTTATCTGGTTGAAAGCATGAAATCTATGAACTGATTCAAAATGGCATGATGAGAGCTGTCATGTAAAAAATTATAAGTGAGTTCTGCTCAGTGTGATGACAACTTCTCTAGCCTGATGCACATTGTATTAACTTTGTAAATCTTGAAGTAAGACTTTCCAGACTACTGCTCTTTTGACTCCTTATTCCTGTATGCATCTCTTTCCTTAGGAACGTGTGAAAAGTTAGAGAAGGTGCAGGACTGTTCCACCATCTGTTCAGGAGATGATAGTGAACTTCAGACAGAAAGGGATGTGCAAATCTGTGAGAATGAAAGAATGAGATGTATGTGCTTTATACTTCCTGGGTTTATTCTTTCTTTAGGGCACCCATATACCTTGCTTTTCAACAAAATATATTAAGTCACTGCAACTTTTTTTTCCCGCAGTGGAAAAAAAATTCTAGTCACATTTCAGCATTTAGCTCTTCAAACCATGTTAAACCTGTACAAAAACTTTGTATTTTCTTAATGTTTTGCAAACTTCCAAACCTACTGAGGAAAAATAATATAGCCAAATCCATTCGAGAGATTATACAATAGGAACAAATTTAGAAAAACAAATAACATCAGAAAGCTACTTCAGTTCAAAGATGATTGAGTATATGTAAGTAAATAACACAAGGATTAAAGATGCTGTACTTTGTACTTATACTATGCATTGAAATTTCTGGGTGCAGCAAGGTACCCCAGTACATGCAGAAATGGAACTATTCAATCCATTTCACTTCCTCACATTAGCCACCCATCCACCAAACATGAAATAAAATGCATTGTATTTCAGGAAATGTTATGGTACAAACCTTTGATGCAAACATTGTGGTACAAACTAGTGCTAGCACAAACATAGAGCCTAAGCTTAACACATACAGAACCTACAGCATAAGCTTAACATATACAGAAAGATCTAGTGCTAGTTTATCCTCGCCACAAACAGAATTTTATTTTAATGTAAATGTGATAATTTCTACGAGGGTAATCTTGGTATAACTGGAAGGCGAGTGAGGCAGTGGTAGAATGCCAACTCTTTGGAACTACCTCTTAATGACAATTTCATTGCAAAAATATATTAAGTAGGATATCAAGGTAATTCTTTCTGAATTGAACAGGAATTAATATCAGCTTTATTTCATCTCTCTGGGGGATAGATTTTTAATGAAATTTTTTTTGAGAATCCAGACTTTGATTCTAGCTGAGGATTAGTCAAACATATTTAAACTGTAAGAAATTTTAGGAGATGTAACGTTGAGTTTATATTATTTTTTTTACAATGCATGAACAGTGCTTATTCCCTAAAGATGAAAGGAGAGTGTGGGGACATAGGAAAAAAAATCCTAATAGCATAAAAAATTGATTCTTTTTTTCTTGCAGACTCGTAATTGAGGGAAGAAAGACATCAGGTACACTAGCAAATGATATATTTGTATGAGTGTCAGGGTGGGGTTTTTTAAGTCATTTCTTCTATCACTGATGTTATATCCGTGGACCCATAGCTGCATGAAAAACTGAAAAAACAGTCCTTTATGACAAGACCAGGTGACAATAAAAAAAGCTAAATGTTACACTTGAGCTCAGCCTGGTGGAGGTAGATACCAGATCCCCAAAAAGAAAAGAAGTCTTTTGTTTTATAAACTTTCCACTTATTGGGAGTATCAAAGAATCACGTCCTTTCCCTTGTCAGTATCTTCTTTGATTTGATTTTATATATATTTTGTGCAAGGGATTCAGGTGCAAATTTGGAACAGCAGAGTTATGCCATATATTAACTCCTCATTACTTTTCTATACTTGTTGTTGCAGATGCTTTGAATAACAAAGAAATGACTGAGAAATTGGGTGATGATAACACTGAGGAGGCCATGGTGATTATAGAAGAGCTTTTGCAGATACAACCTGAAGACAGTAGATTCTGGAGGACTGGGTGCCGTAACCTCAATATCACTGGGCACTTTGCAGGACTGCTGGTGGCGCAGGTACAGGTGTCTGCTACCATCAAGGCAAGTAGACATTTTCATAGTAGAGAGAGTACCGTAATGTGTACTTGGCTTTTCTGGGATTTGTTTTGTTCATTCTAGGAATTTAACAAGGATTTTAACTTGGTTATAGTGAAAGCTTTTTTGAAATCAACTTCTTCCAAAGAACTGCTTCATAAATGCTTGGCATTTTCTGAATCAAGACTATTTTACTACAAAATTCTTAATTGTCTTGTCTTGTCAATGTCTTTTATGATTTTTCTTTAAATAGCAGAAAAAAAAATATATTTAGTTACTTTTCAATTAAGAGGAAAGTGTACTGAGGAAGTCTTTCCTGTTGAAAATTTAATTATGTTTATGGTTTATTCTTTAGCACACAACCTCAAGATCTTTTTGTTTCTAATATTTGCATCCATACATGAAGAGTAAATATTTTTGTATATTATAGTGCTAAGCTTGTGATAAAGCAGTTTCCTGAAAACAAATGCTCATTATGCATGAGTGTGAATTTAGAATCTCGGTTATTTGGATTATACTGATAAGGTCATTATCATAAGGTTTGAGCGAACTTTCAAGATCAGGTAAAGTTTCTAAAAATAAAGAAGACCATTATAAAGCTGTGTACTTCCCTTCTGTTTAATACCTGTTTCTCATACGGATTTGATAGTTTAAATATCAGAAATATTTAACTGCATTTTTTCCAGCTATGCCAATTTTCTTTAAAGGAACACAAAGCAATTCATCATTAGAACAGAGTTTTACTTGGCAAAATGCCAACTTATGTCAGCAGTATAAAATGGACTTCTTAAAATATTTAAAACACTATTCACTTAACTTTGAAGGTCTATAGAAAGGCCGTTTATACTCAAGAAGGAAAGATAAACAGATTCATTTCTATTTTCTTCTCAGAAATGTAAATGTATATTGGTTTTGAAATTCTGGCTGTCTCCTTGTGAATTTAGAAACCATAGAATTAAAGTCAAGCATTAAACTTTTATGAAGAGAACAAATTAGAAATCCCCTAGTAATAACTGAGCTATCACTACTGTTCTCAGTCATTTTGGCTGTCAAATAGACATCTTTCTCTGCCAAGGAACACATTTAAAATTTCAAACAACAAACTTTTTTTTCTTTATCTGTGGACATAAAGTGTGTATCAACTTATCTTCAACATCTGTAATATCTGGACAGTTGGATAAAAAAAAGTATTTAGATAAGAGTTTTGTCTAGAAACTATAAAAACTTTAAGAAGTAGTTTGCACAGATACGTGGTGTTCTCATTTACATGATCATTTTTAAGTTCTAGGATTATGAAATCTGAGGTAAAACTTTGATACTTTGATCACAACAAGAATAAGGGGAAGAGAAAACACAAAAGCCTTGCTCTCCTATTTTTTGATAATTTAGCACTCAAGCTGTACAGACTGGATGCACTTCTCCATGCCAGTCATTAGCATGCTCTGGAAAACTGAGACAGCAGGAGAAAAGGAAAAACACAAAGACTTCTCCTGTGTAGTTGACAGTGTTTTCAATTCAAGGCCGTGATTGAGTGGCAATTCATAACATGTGGAAGTTCAGGTGCTTTTTAATTTAATGAACATTCAAAGGCTCATATATGGCAAGATATTTTTCTAAAAAGATAGTGCAGCCCTTAGTCATAGGAGCGTACCCTGATAATAAACTGGGTGGCCATAGAATACCAGATTTTTCAGAGGGATATATGTTTTGTGTAATAGATATTAATACCATATGTTTACCACAATTTTAGATAAATAACTTTGGTGTCTAATTGACATTAGTGTGTATTCATAAGAGGAACTGGCAATATTGTGGTGCTATTTTAAAGCATTGAATACCAACACTTTAATAAGGTCCCTGTCCACACTTGAGCTAAAATTGCAACTAGTTGGAAAAGTGGTTGATTGAGACATGAAGCGACTAGTAAACTACCGGTATTTTTGCAGCTTTTAGAGCTTGCTGAATTGAATATATTTTAGACAAGAAAACATAATTGTGTTATGATGGAAGTCATCACACAGGAATCCTAACTGTTTTTATTGGTCCATTAGTCACCCTTTTATCATCTACTTCTTAAGATACTCTGATGAGATAGCATTTACATCAATATAATTTGCTGAAAGCTTCAATACTTCCAGGAAGCTTCTCCTAAAACCCTTTCTAAGCTAATTCTTTTATCAATCCTTCTTCACTTTTAAGTAACATATTCTTTAATATTAGTTGTAGGGACAGCATAACATGAAAGTTCAATTTTTTTTCTCAGTATTGAGTGTAGCATCCATGAGATTGTATAACAATAACAAAAGAAACCAACCAACCAATCAAACATGTAAACAAAAAAGGAAGAAAGAAAAAATGCTTGAAAAGCCACATAGCTTTTAGTTCCAAAATGCCTTCCATGATCTGAAAATTGTTTGTTTTCCACTAGGTAGGTGACACTTTAAAGCCTGTTGGAGTCTGCAGGTCTCTAATTAATAATTTTATATCTCAAGCTAGGAAATTTACTACTTGTTGCTTAGATTTTCTGCTGAAATGATCCACCTTATCTGCATTTTATGTTGAACTCTACTACAGATTCAGTTTTAGTGTTCTTTCAAGGTTTTTATTGATTTAGAAGATGCAAGAATCAAGATTGTACATGTTCTGATAAAAACACTGGAAGAACTTAACAGTGCTGTCTCATTGTTTTTCATAGGATTCAGCCCCAGTTCTCTTTGCAGATTTTTATAATTGAAATTTCAATAATCAAATGCTATTTTGGAAACCCAAAAAGAATCAAAGGCTATCAAGCATTTCTCTATCTGAAGGTCAGAGTTGTTTCATTTTATTTTATTTTGGTTTAGAGTTTTCTAGTTCAATACAAGCTGCTTTCCAAAATACAAAATGAAAATGCAAATTCATTCTTGATGATGAAGGATGAACAAATAAGTTCTTAATTTTTTAATCATTCATATTAATACTATTCATTTGGCATGCACATAATAGCATTTATCAAAGCATGTGAAAATACTTGACAGACCCTTTATTGAGCCTCTTAACACTTCGTAGGATTAAATCTGTCTTCTAGATAAATGTACTCCTAATAATAATAATGTGAGAAATGCTTCTTTTTACTTCTTTCTAAGCTATAATCAAGATTCTGAAGTCAGTCTGAAAAAATAAAATGCTTCTGGTGGTCCCTGTTTAAAGTCATCTGAAGTGAAATGTGTTGATGCAATTAGTAGATAAGATCTGAGTAGATGACACTTTTTGTATGACAAATGAAAATTAATTCACTGCGTGACCTATTTAGAGAACTTGCTGTGTGGAAGGATCGAAGGGTAGGGAGAGAGGTTTGTAAGCAGTAGGGGAGGGAATGGGAATGAATCAGGTTGGCAGCTCGTACAGAGAAATACTTTTGTGTTGGAAAATGGAATATTCCAATGGAATAGCTAAATAGTCTAGGCAATAACTAAACTAAGGGGAAAGCTGAATTCTTTACTGCAAAATGGATTATGTTGGTAAGATTTTGAGAAATTTGATTGCACTCCTTTTGTTTTGAGGTTCCTTGTCAACTGACAAGACACATTCCTAGGTCTTGTAGTCTACTTTGTGTTTTATTGCTGTTAATATCAGCCTAATAATAAAATTCTCTGAGGCTGGAATAGTTTAATCCTTTTTTAGCAGGTCACTGAGCTGGGGTGACTGGGGAATGAGTTTAAACACTCTTCCAAGTTAAAATCTATATGAATATACTGTGTCTGTAAGCACATTCTTAAATGTTGGCTAGAAAACTAAATCAAATTCTCAGAGAGGTGAGGCAGTTTGTTTACCTAAACTTGAGGAAGAATTGAGAGTCAGGGTTGAGATAACAGAAGGAAAAGACCACAGATCCTGCACTGACTACAAATCACTGAATTAGAGTGGTGAATGAGGGTTTGGAGAGACTTTGGGAAGCATTCAAAAAATGCTCATCTAATGAAGGAGGTACTTTAATTGCTTTGGTATTTACTTACATACTACTCAAGTAGACTTGAGTAAGTTCTTGAATTCATGGAGCCCAGTTTCTCATCTCAGAGGAGGCATCTTAGATGTAATGTTCACTGCAAAGGTAAGGGAGAGCCGATTGTGCATGTGAAGCTTGAAAGGCAATTGAAAAGGAATAATTGTCACATGATACAGTTCTCAGTTCTAAGAAATGGAAAAGAAGCAAGAACAGCAGCATGGAGACCATTCATTAAAAATTGTTCAATATTGTTTTGAGAATTTAAACTGGTATAGCACCCTTTCACTTACAACCACTGCACAAAAGTGTTCTCTTCTGAGTAACCATTATTACAATATTCACTTGTTAAAACTATGGCCTCTGAGAGCAATTGGCATGGAAAGTGCAGAAGAAATGATAGTTACAGGAGAAGGCATAGCAGAAGAAAAGGGAAACATTAAGGTGTCTTAGAATCTGAAAACAAAAACAAAGGAGTCGTGTGAAAGTAGACACAAATTAAATATGATTAACTATAAAAATTAAGGCTAGCATAACTATGCGAGGGTAATCAGGAAGCCTAAGAAACAATTCCAAGTAAAACTAGCTGAAGACATAAAAATGACCAGGAGAGCTTACATTGATAAGTGAGTAATAAGAGAAAGGCAAAATAAAATACTGCTCAATAGCAACCTGTTAACAAGAGAAATGGAAGACAAGCTGGAGTACTAAAAGTCAGGGAAGGGAATGTTTACGTGAGCTGGATGAATTAAAGTAGTAAAGTAAGGTCAGTTCCTTACTTCACCTCAGAGTATTTAAGGAAGTAACCTAAGAAGTCTCTGAACATTAGCAATTATCCTCTTGAACTAAGGGACGGTGGGAGAAGTCCCAGGGGAGTAGCAAAGGGCAAACACAGGGAATGTAAAGAACAAGGTGCTTCGTGGGTAATAAAGACCAATCAGCCTGTCTGGGATACACAGACATACCTTGAGAAATTATGAATAAATTTATAAGCATATAGGGGACAAAAAGGTGATAAGGGCAGCCAGCATGAATTTCCCAAGAATTAATCTTAGAGAATGAATCTAATTATCTTATTCAACTAGAAAACTGGCAAAGTAGGTAAGGTAGAAGTAGAAGATATTATATATTCTGACTTTAGTAGGACTTCCTGCATAGTTTCATATCATGTTTTGGTAGCTAACTAGGGAAGTGTGGTATAACTAGCAGATTTCAATTTAAGATGAAAGTGTAGATTTGGATAAAAGTGCCTCCAGGACTGGTTACTAATTCCAGGCAAAGTAGAAAAGATTTTCAATTGAATTACTATAGGTATCTTTTCTGAACATGATTCCGTTAAAGTTTTTGCCAGTATAGTTCTCATGAGTCAAAAAGTTAATTTTAATTTATTGTGAGATTCTTATCTCATTATATTTATATTTAACAGAATTGTTAGATTAATATACTGACAGTATTTATGCGATCCTTTCCATGTTTGTAACAATCTGGACAAAATATTGTTTGCATTTGGGCACCTTGTTTTTAAGAAAGAGATGGACAAATAAGATAAATATACTACCTACATTTAGATGTTCTTACTTTTCTTCTAGAGTGTTTAACTCCCTTTCCACATTAGATTGTGTCCTGGGCATTGTTACCAAGATAAATATTTTCATTCTTTACCAGTGTTGCAGGTGGCTATCTAGTACACACCAAGACTGACTGCAGGCTCAGAAAACCTGAGCTGTTTGTGGGATTTAGGATACTTTAAAAGAGAAAGAAGGGGTAGACAAGTCTTCTCATATGCAAATATGAGTGTACATAGAGTGTATCATCAGTAAATTCCCAGATGATACAGTGTTAAGTGGGAGTGTTGATCTGCATGAGGATAGAGAGGCTCTACAGAGAGACTTGTATAGATTGGATCAATGGGCTAATGTTAATAGTATGAGCTTCAACAAGGCCAAGTGCCAGGTCCTGCACTTGGGCTACAACAACCCCATGCACCGTTACAGG
>JAOXNG010000026.1:11790045-11809202 GCA_028566535.1 Scolopax minor | reverse complement strand
GGTTGACATGGTGTTTATGGATATGGATATGGATTGGGTGGTGTTTTGTGTGGTGTGGATGTGGCGGTAGTGTGTGTGGTTTTTTTGTTTTGTTTTTGGTTTTTTTATTGGTTGGACTAGATGATCTTTAAAGGTCCCTTCGAACCTAGGTGATTCTGTGAAAACAAAAAAACAGAACTGGAGAAAAGCAAAAAGGAATTGTTGAATGCACAAGTTGTCTGAGTGTTTACACGTGGTTTCTTTCTTGAGGCAGAGGAGTAATTTCAAAGTACTGGTAAATGAAAGTCAATGAAAAATAAGAATAAGGGGGTTTGTTTTCACAAATCATAATATAATCATAAAATACATTAATTACTAATTACATGGGAAAGCTTCACTTTGAAACAACATGCAGTGTTTTGCTGTTGTTGCAAGCTTTATCTAAAAGTGCATTTTGCTGCCACCACAATAAAGTTATAACATTACCTATGCTCATACAATAAGTTAAATAGTTCAGTTAACAGGAATGGCAATAGACAAATGAGAAATATGAGAGCTTATTGCTGTAAAGCACCGCCATTCACACTTATGGACCTCCCTGGGCTTGTTCCACATCCGTTGGTCATATTTCACATGGTTTGGATGAACCAGCCTCTTGATACTTCGTTAATTCATCCATCCTCCATGTGTAAAATTCGCTGCTCATATGCCAGGTCAAACCCATAAACACAGGGCTGGACTTGATCAGACAAAGGCCTCAACAAAGGTGAAGCAACCTCCACTTTACACAGGGGTTTTGCTACAAGTAGAAGAGAGAGAAAGAGTACAAAAGGAGAAGATTCACCAAGTGTAGCAGGGGATGGTAAGACTCAAAAAAAGGGACAATTTCTGCCTTTTTTAATTCTGCCCAGGATCAGTTGTGATGAAGACTCATTATGCAGCTCTGTTACACAGAAGTTGACTATGCCACACTGCAGGGTCCTAGCCTACATGGCATCTGGAAACTGGAAAGGACTTGGAATCCCACAATACAGAAGCCTTCATGTATGCTGTAATTCATAGACATTATTTTCCAGTGCAAAATCTCTCCCGTGTCCTCAGACCCAACAGGAGCAAGGTGGTGGTTTCACTGAGGGAGGTTCAATAATCTTTGCTTTGAAGACATTTGGAGACACTTGTCAGCATTGCACCAAAGTCTAAAATGATCTATCACTTTGTAATCCTTTTCAAGTTCACATTCTCCTTTCTAATACCAGGAAGGATCTCATCATATAAATGACAGATATTGGTCCTGTTCTTTAGTACATTTCACTCTCTAAATGTACTTTTTGTACTTTTATATTTTCAAAGGCATAATTTCTTGACTGACTCCATTCTATTTCTCACATGAAGAGTTCATGATAAATCAAAAATAAACACTACATTCCAGTTTCTTAAGGTTGTGTAACATGGGGTATATTTTCAAACCCCCTCATTTAAACAAGACTTTTGAGTTTATAGGATAGTGTACCCAAGATCTGCAAAATCAAATTATAAACAAACTTTACCATAGTCTTCCCTCTGCCACAAGTAGGTCAGTAATTTCAGTAATTTTCCTGTATTATTGATAATACTTTTGTCATCATTTTTTCATGTAACTAATTTCAAAACAGCTGTCACATAGAAGAGTTGAGATATTTGTGATATTTTGTGATATTACAGTACTTATGAGCCATCTAAGCTTATACAAACAAAAATACACTTCTCTCTCTCTTTTCTCAAATAATTATTTGACCCATCTTGATTATCCAGATACCTAAAAAGTGAGATCTGATTTGAAAGTGAAAAAAATTGAAAAATATTCGTGTTATTTTTCAAAAAATCTCTTTCAATTTGCTCTGTTTTGATGGTAATTGGTCTATACGACAAACAATGACAGCATAGTTTCAATGGATGCAAGTGAAAGATGTATCTGACATCTGAGATCCATGTGCCATCTCAGTAGTAGAATGTTGTAAGAATTTGCCAATATCTTTGAGATCTTTGTTCTTATCAGTGAGTTGTGTATTGTTTACATATTTTGTTTTGATTTTAAATTGCAAAATATGTGAAAATAACCAAACTAGAAGACGTGTCAAGGGAGAATACAAATATTCATGTATCATTGAGAATGAGTAGTGTGGTGTTTTCTGATTTTAATTGTCAGCATAGCATGCTGGCCATCTCACTACTAATGAATTTTTAAAAAAGAGGGTGCTTACATCAGGAAACGGAGCATGACAGTCATGACCTATGAAAAGCAGAATACATTTTCTAATCTTTAGAAGAGAGAGCAATTTTTGGTGTTGTATTTTTGCTTGAATAGACACATTACCAAGGACCATATGATTTGCAAATCTGGTTTAATTCATCTAAAAAATCTCACGGATCAGGAATGCTCTTTTCTTTCTTAATCATTCTGCTTGGTCCCCAAATTAAATGCAATTCAAACCTCTCTATCAATATGCATTCAAAATCAAAATTTCCCATTAGAGCTATTTGTAACTAAGAAATGTATGCCTGTTGACACAAGAGCAAATGACATGAATGAATCTGCAGACCTCAAGAGGAAAAAGGAAAATGATACCACTACAGTCACCCGTCTGGTACTGATTTCATCATCTTTCCACCCAAACGTTTTCTGCAGCATTTTTTTTTTTTAGCTTTCTTCTGGTGAAATATTACAAGAACCTGGATAACTTGCTCTCAAGGAAAGCTTTTTCTGTGTGCATGAACTCAAAGAAATACCATATGTAAAGAACTTATAGAAACATTATACACAAAAGTGTTAATAGAACAGATATTGCAAAGCTGGGAAATGCAAGCACATATTGAGGTTCACTAAGAAAGAACATGGTAAACCACTAATCATCTGATAATTTCATAGGTCTTATTCAGGTTCATGGTAACATTGAGGAGACTATAGTTATTACTCATCTGTCATGCTTTCAGTCACAGTGCCTTTGAAGAGTGAGTTAGGGTCAATAAAACCAAAAGCCACTTATCATAAAGTGTGTGATTGCAGTAATGTCTGATTTCAAATAATAATAATAAAAAAAGACTATTTGAGGTCTGGGAGATGTTTGCTCTGTGTTTTCTGTCTCTTATTATCCTCAGATTGCTGTAGATCTTTCCTATTTCTCCTTCTGCTCCCATTCTGGTGCTTTTCTGTGTTTCAGTCACTCTTGTTTGTTTTTAATTCATCACAGTCTGCCCTAGCTTGCTTCCACCCACAGCTCTAACCTAACACTCTTACCCCCACCCCCTTTTATTATTTTCTTTGAGAAAAAGGAGGAAACTTCAGGTCTCATCCTCAGCACACGAGAGGAAAGAAGTGAACAGACACATGTCCCCTACCAGGAGAAATAAAATTCTGAAAGGGTTTGATAAAAGCCAACATCTACCTCTTATGTGCTGACTACCAAATATTGTAAATGGCTTGTTTCCCAGCAACAATATAACCTGGCAAGCAATAACAAATTCTTTTCTTTTCACAATTCAATGCAAATTTTTAGTACCTCAAATGAAGATGTTCATTCTTCATGATAAAATATAGAGTAGAGATAAAATAAAGTAGAGCAAGATTTAGAGAAAGGGAAGAGGATTCATTTTGCCCTGATTGCAAATAAAACATTGTAAGGTTTGTTAAAATTTGATGTGGATATCATTACCCCCTAAAATTTACTACCCCAGACTCCTTGTTGCTTCCAATACAATGCAGAGTAATGCCTTTTAAATTGCCTGACAAAATCCTGCCTTCAACTGCAAACTTTTCCTGCTAAGAGTTTCTTTTTACCACACTTTAGTTTATCAATCACTAATTTCATAATACATTAATTGGTGTAATACTTGCCCACTAATTTAATAATCACATTTACTTTTTGACAATTATTTCATATGAAAATGAGTTTTCCTCAAGTAGTTCATCTGTCATTCTGACCCAGTTATTTTGATTCCTGTCTTTACTTAGTAGTTATACAAAAGAGATTTTCATACAAATATAATCCATTTCTATTGTAATGCAAAAATAATTTGTTTGACATTCAGTACCAGTTGCCTGGCTTAGTGTCTAAAAGTTATATGCCCACCATTCTCTGATTTCACTGCTATTGGTTTACTATTAGTTTTCATTCTGCTCTGTGTACAAAGGTAGAATATTTGATGCCTCCTGAATTAGGTACTGTGGGATTCATTTCTTCTTGCCTCACAGACTGCTCATGTTTTCTTTGATCAGAAGAACGAGATGGTTTATACTTTTATAAAATGTACCAAAGTAACATTTTAAAATGGAACAGACTTGGTCCCACAATTTAAATGAGTTGGTTTCAATAAAACATTATTATGAAGGTAATAGATAAAGTGATCATATATCATTAATACTTGCTGTAGAGACATGATTCTGTGAAAACTTGATCTTGTAAAATATGTTTCACCATTTTCATGTCTCAGGAAGATGTTCATTCCTAGGAGAAAAACTACATGGCTTTCAGTATGTTTGATCATTCACATCATGCAATTGGTGAATGTTCTGCCTCGACAGTGAAATAGTTAAGCATGCTGAGAAAAAGAGAGACAGAAAGAGGAAGAGCAAAAAGAAAGGACGGGGGAAAGGAAAGAGGGAAAGTGAGAAAAGTAAAAGGAAGAAAAGTAAGGAAGGGAAGCCTAATCCCAGTAAAATATTGAGTTATTATAAAGGAGATTCTTATCTCATCAGAGTCAAAATTCATGTCTTGAGACTTGCTACATAATAATAATAATAATAATAATAAATTAATTATAGTTGGGCTTTCATATTATTACTGTTGGTTTAACAATGGTGAGATTTATACTGCCTTCCATGGGATCAGAACCAAGTCAACAATGAGATCCTGTGTAAATATATTTCTAACTGAGAAGGATTAGGAGCTCATAATGCAGTGTTACTGTACATGCCTAATACAATATTTGCATTATTTCTGGTAGAGTATTTGATAATATTTTGAAAAAAAAATCTAAACAATTGAAATAGATACCACTTCTCAACTGTTGAATAAGTTCTATGGAAATACTCTATTTTTCTATTGCCAAGCTTAATAAGTGACTTGTTTTAATATTTCTGCTTTCCCAATCTTATCAAATGCATCACACATTGTGGGGTTTTCTTCCTTCTTTCAAAAACAAGTAACAGAAGACAGACTGTATGGGATAACTAACTCCTAATGAATACTGAATATAGACTGTTGTAGTTGAGTTACTGTTCCTACTGCCAATTTGTATTCTGCCAATATCTGATTCTAAAACTGAGAAAAGCTGTTGGCAATCACACTGTCAACTTGTAGGATTGTGGCAACCTAAAGGTTTATGGCCTATAAGGACAGAGCAAAGGAAATATCCTTATGACTCTTATGATCTCTGACTGCTGTTCATTGTAGGACTATCAGACCCGAACATGACTTCAGTGTTAATTCTCCAGATGTTCTCCAAATCACTTCTGCTAGATGACAGTCAGTTTGTGTGCTCTATCTCCAGAACACAGCACTTCTTTCCTGGTAAAATAAATGATGTCAAGTCTTCTCCTGCAGCTAAATGCATTTGCCTATTTGTTCTGATCACTGGGAAAGACTTGGTAAAACATTCCAGAAACTGTACCTGTAGTCAAACATAGCTTTGTTTTCTAACCCTATTATCCTTGTTCAGTATTGGCAGTGATATCTTACAGCTACCTGCAAATGAATGTCCACAGCTACTGAGTATGTGAAAATTGGAATCACATTTTTCCATTGGCACCAGAAGCTTTCCAATAAAAATATTTTTAAATCCAGGCCAAATGCAATTCATTATTCAACTTGCAGCTTTTGATGGTCACAAAATTTTCATGGACTGGTAAAAGACTTTTCATTCCATATCTCTTTTTGAGAGGAAGAGAAGCCTCTGTATCCTATACTTAGCAAAAAATGGATGTGATGAAGAAGTATTTGTATTATTTCCCTGAATAGTTTTTGTATCAAAGCCTCTGGGAATGCATGGAGAATATATACCTTTGCAAGGAAGAAGCTGTCTTGGAAGTTGTCTTTTTATGCTTTTAACTAGAAGGCTATGGAAATAATTGAAATTTTTTTCTGCTATTAGAATTATTTATGAAAATCCCTCTGTATGTTTCATGTAGCATAATAGACTATTTGCTGCAAGACTGAAATAGATCTTATAAAAACATAGGATAGGATTTTTTTTTTTCTTATTTACTAGTATTTTACTATGGTGATGAATACTTAGGCTAGAGCTCACCAAGCATATAGCATGTTGGCGATATGGAGCAGTTGGAGAATGTCATAGATATTTTTAAGCTAAACTGCTTCTGGTGAGCTACTGTTAAAGATCAAATATGCAGATCCAGTCTATCTAAAGTATCTTGGTGCTACAAACTCAACCTTCAGTGCCTGTCTGACATTCAGTAGAGATGGTGACTGCATTTACCTGGAAGTTGATATATTCAGTGATGAGCAGAATCTTAACTCCCACTTTTGGCAAAACCACTATAATTTATTCTTATTTACATTACTAGAGGGAGACATCCAGCTAAAAAAAATGTTAAAGTACAACAAAGATATTAAGAAAGCATTAAAAAAATCTAAAATCATTGGATGTATTTAATAGCTTTGTTCAAAAAGGAATAATGGGTAGCAAATGAAAGAGGTTTGTTGTGTAAATGTATCAACATCGTTTATTCAAAATTAAAATATTTGATGTTAAACTTAATAATTTACAAACAGAAAATGCTATGGCGTATGTTTATCATAAGCAGCTGACATAGTTCATTTTGTTTGCTTTAGTAGAGTTTCCAGGATCAGCTGTATGTGTTAATGCATATAATACACTATACAGAAATATCAGTTTTATTTTAAATGTATATTCTGTTATACGCTTGTTCCAGAGAGAATAGACATCAGTGTTTGTTTAGAAATATGTCAGTTTGGTATTTATTACACTTTACTCCTTAAAAGTTTCTTTGAATGTCACTTTCAGTTCAAAGAAAATAAATTTTAACATTTTCCATCTGGAAACAGCTTGCTTTGTATGATCAAAAAAGACATATTTATATACTTTGATTAAGTGGTCCTTTCAAAATAGCAATGTGAGAAATCATTCAAGAACTGTAAGCAAGTTAAGTTTTGCATATGAAAATATACTTCTGTGGAGGAAATGAGATTTGAAAAAATGCCCAGCTTAATAATTTAGAAGGTGTTGAAGTTTTTTATTGCACTTTTATTTGCAGTCCTTGCTAAATAAAAGCTGTTAATTGTAGATCTTCTGATAAGAATGTAAATTTAAGGCATCAAAATGAACTATGAATGATTAATGATAGAAAAAGTTGAGTGTTCAAAAATAAATGAAAAAGTCTGTTTTAAAGAAAGTGAAATAAATATGAGTAAAGTCATAAATTAAAAAGCTCCCAAAAGTAGTATAGGACAAATTTTGCCCTTGGAAGCATAAGGAGGTCTCCTGTTGAGCTCAGTGATGCATGTGAGGGCAAAATTTGACTTAATGTGCCTGAAATGTGAAAAAGAAAGTTTAAGAAAGAAAGGGCATTAACTTTGCTAACCTACAAGGCTGTCACACTGCTCACCCTTTTATTCATGATGAGCAAGCTCCCAGGACAAAAATCTTTCCTGCTCTGTTCTTCTTATTTCAGTGAGATTTTTCATCCTAATTTGGTTCAGGAATTAAGTTCCAAACATTATACTGAATGATGTATATATTTGAGATTATTTAACTATTTGAAACTACGTCCTTAATGAGCAGAAACTTGTTCAACACTTGTCTGAGTAGAAGCTGTTTATTTATGAAAGATGTGGTATTTTTTCTGCTTGTTTAGATCTGATGGGTCTATGATAATAAAAGATCTAAAAACTGATGGAAAAGATGATTAGCTGAATTCTAAATTTAAAATCTTAACTGCTATGTGGCTTGGAAAACAAAAGGCATAGTTAATGGGAAGTCAGTAAATGTACAAAAGATATGTATCTTTTAGTGTTTATCTTGTTTTTTTCCTTTCTGAAAGGAGTTCTGATAAGAGAAATTTCCAATGATTTACGAAACCTGAAATCCTTAAAATGGAAGAAGAGGAATAAATGCTTGATCTTTTCCATACAGTAGCAGGCAGAATTTATATGGCATTTGGTGTTTAGTCAAATTTGAAATCTAGGGATAAAACTTTTCCTGATTCTGAGGGAGCCTATATTTGCAGATACCTCAATAGTCAACCTGCATTGCCTGTTCAAGGATGAGGAGAACTCTCATGTTGTTCCTGTAAATGGAGTTTCACTTTTGTATGAGAAATCATATATGTTGGGCCAAAGAGACACTGAGAGATGATGAGTAAGTAATCAAATAAGTAAGTAAGTATTTACATAATGTAAAGCTAAATTGTATTCTGTTATTTTATTTATAAACACTGAGCTTCTTAGCATAAGATGTTAATATATGCCTCTTGTATCCACAGGAAGTGGTGAGGGATAAAAAAAGGAGCGAATAAAATCTGAATAAAAATGTTACAATGGTATTTTAAACAAAACCAAGTGTATTGTTGAGGCATAGAGAAGGGTTATAGGGCATTAGATCAATGTAGCACTAAGTACAGAACAACTAAGATTAGGAACATCAGAGTTAAGAATCCATAGATACTAAACTTGTCACCTTTTATGCATATGCCGTATGATACAGAATTTAATTACCTGCCTCCTTTCATTATCTGAGTTACCTGAACATCACAGCAGAGTGGTGAGACCTGATCTGACAGGGATCTCTCTGCATAGTTTGGAGATATCCCAGTCTGCTGAAATCAAGAAAGCATTTCACACAGCAAAGAGACCCAAGTCAGCTCCTTTCTATTTCTCTTCAGTAGCACAATCAAATTCAAAAAGAATTGTAAGGCAGGAAAAAATAATCAGCTCCCTGAATTGAATCAGTATTTGAAAATCTACAATGCTTATTTCATATGCATATACAACAAAAGACTGGAGCAGAAGGGAAGGAGAAGGAAGCTTTATACACATTGGTGACCATTTATGGATTTTAACAGCTTGGTAAAGAAACGTAGAGGGAGGAGGTAGAAGTGGCAGAAAAATAGACGAGGAAAATGAATGCTTCAAATGCAAATTATAGATTCAATGATTCATAGATATTTGTAAGTAGAGTTGCTGGGAACCTGAATGTTACTTACATGATTTTTTAAGTTTTCAGGTAGTCAAGTGTATTTGCATTCTAAAGAATACCTATGAGAGGAGTGTTATGGAGTAAGTACTCTAACCTGAGTAGTCTCACTCTTCTGAAGCCAGTATTCTCACTACTAACACACTTTCTTCCCAAATTTATTCTTCTTGTTTAAAAATAATGTACAATGCTATAACATTAACTTGTTAAAAAATAAATATTGGGGGGGAAAAATAAGTCAAATAGAAATGAAAGTTCTATAGAACTATATATATTCTATAGAACTATTCTATAGTTCAAAATAGAAATGAAAGAACATAAGAAGAGAGGGAATTCTACCATGCGTTTAACAAATCCCTGCATCAAAAATAGAGAGATTATTTACAAATGAATTTATCATTACTAATCTTGTATCCCAGGTAGCAAATCTTGTATTATTATTCTAGCAAATACTGCCCAGGTGAAAATGTTACTAAAGACATTTTTCAGTTATAAAAAGTTATAAAGTATCCTACATTAGTTGCTTTACTTAGATGTTTTACTACTGTGGTAGTGTTGTATTATAGCTCATCATCATAGGATTTCATACCGATGGCAGGAAAAGTTGAAATAATTATATTCATTATCTTAATGTTTGGCCAGCTATAAATGTTACCTATGTATTTTGAGTATTGCTGCTCATTAAGTATTTTTTAACAGTATTTCATGTAGTGCTACATGTTTAAGATGATGGTATGTTATTTCTTTGACATCTCAGTCACTCACCTCCAGTCTGTGACTGATCTGTTTATTTATTTTTTGAAAAAGTAAATCACAATACTAATTTCCTTTCCCATTACAATATGCTGATATTTGCTGTTCTTACCTGCACTAGTTGTTTAAGCTAAGAAGGCTTCCATATAGTCCTTACTTTTTTTTCTCTCTCCTTGTTTAAATGCCATATAAGTGACATGCAAGCAAATAAAGTTTGCAATTACATTAGCAATGTGGGTGATTGGTGGAGACCTAGTGAAGTCAAATTTCATTTTTAAGGTCTGAAATATGCATGACCATTGCAACGATTCAATAGAGCTTTAGATCATGGATGTGGATTTAATAAAGTAAAATGATGGCCATATATAAAAACATTCTATTTTATTGATGAAGCTGATGCAATAACTTGTGCTATATTGCACAAATTTTCATTTTTATTTCTATTGATTTCATCTCTTCCTATTAAAAATGTCAAATAGATGTTATGTCTTTATTCTACTTAAACCTGACAGAAGACTTTATTGCAGATACAGTAAATACAAACATTTAAAATGACAAAGAATGACAAAATTTTGCTCTAAAAGAAAAAAACCAATTTAGGTTAAATTGCAGTTATAAAATTTATCCTTGTTCCTTATTCTTCTTCTTTAAGAATTTCATAGTATCTTACCTTCTTTATGTTATGACATGACAACTTTTAAATAATGACAGATGCTTGCACCATCAAAATGCATATTATAAATCTGTGTTCTCGGGACAAAATAATACGCTTCCAGGATAATCCACTGCAAAAACAAAAGTGATGAAAAGTAAGTTTCATAAAGTACTATTAAATGTGATTAGGCAAGTCCAAAATATCAATATTGACACACTAAAAATGTGTTTCATGATAAATATTATATCCTATATATGTAGCTGATAGTATTACTGCTAGAAAATATATAGGTAAGATTTTTTCCCTACAACTTAGGGAAAATATCTTCCATCTTCTTAGGTGATACTTCTTCACAGTTAAGGCAGCAACAAAATCTTTTCCCAGAGGATAGCTTAAGTAAATGGTAACGGATTAGAAAACAATTACGTTCTTGGTTAAAAATCAACATAAATTGGCATGACTAAAACTTGCCACCACCTGTTTAATTTTTCTTTATTAAATGATTATAATAGACTCATTCCAACTCCCAAAGGAATAGTGTCCATATCAGAAATATTATCATAGCTGGCATTAATTGTCATGTTTTTTGGCAGTTCCAGGGAGAAATTAAGTGGCATGAACACTGAACTATCTCTCCATCCAGAGAAAAGTTACCTTAAAGCGAGGGTTTAGTAATACTGGCAGAAAGTCTGGTGACTGCCTGTTGGTCTACTAACTCTGCCTCTGTTAAAAGCATGAAAAAAAACCTTCTCTCTCTGGGCATCTGAGTCTGAAAGCATTCAGTAGTCACTATACTTTTACACAAAGGGAACAAATCATTTGCAGTCTTTTCAATGTAAGCAGTAGCTGGAATTTTGGATTTAGACTCCCAAATCATTCCATAGACATCTGTGGTTTTGTGATTAAAACTAGTCATTTTCCAAGGACCTTAAATGGAGACTGGGTGAAATCAGGCGCTTGGGCCTGATTATATTTATCATATAAATATGTTATCTTAGAAATAATCTATGTTCCTTTGTTATGAAATAGCTGAAGTGGTAAGAACAACAAAGCTACCTCTCCATAAAATCAGCAAATGGACATTTTCTTAAAATGGTGTCTATGGACAGTAAAGCCCTAAAAATAAACTGTAAAAATAAGATAGCTGGGCAGTCACTATTGTGACACATAGATTAAAATAAGGAAAAATGATGAGACCAACATCAAACATTTAATAAGTATATGAGGGAAGATACATCTAGTAGAGAAAAAAATCATTCAGTAATAAAAAAAAATAAATAACAAGCAACAGAGAAGACTCAGGGTTGGTTTTAATAATGGTTTTCTTTCTTGAACAATATAAGGACAATTTACCCTTTTGTCATGATAGTATATATTCATTCTACTCAGAAGTAGAAGAGTCTGTTCAGATGTAAGAGATAATATGAAACTATTATGCTTTATAGATTTTCTTGTTGAGCGGTAGTGGACACTGTAATTAAGGCACAATATATAAATCAGAGAGTCATAAATTATGAGATTGGCTTAGTCACAATCATCAAATTAGAGTTCCCGAATACCATGGACAGTACGGTTCCTTCTTATGTTTTATATTTCAAGCAGATCTTTCAGAGAAAAAAGTCAAATTTTTGTTATAAATTAAAAATTGAAATGTAGCAATGGAAATTCTGGCTCAGTCCTAGAGGAGCAGTTTGAATGGGAAAATACTAGAGCCTTTATGATTTATTAGTTTCAGATTGGTGATGAAAAAAAATGTGAATCCAAAACAAAAATGTTCAGTTCAATCTTGGAACAAAACATATGGTGTTTCTCTGTCTATATACAAGAAATGGAGGCTGAAAGCTGCCATATATATATAATCTGTATTTTGATTATTGGCTAAAGAATATCCCTGGGGACTGATTTCAGCCTTTTTGTTACTGATCATCTATCAGCCTGGTCATAGCAACAGGTAGGAGGGCAAGATAAAGTACTTTTTCTCGTGGTACTTCCTTGCCCTTTTGTCTTGATTTTCTTTTCTGTCCTTAGGCTTGTTTCAAATCATTTGTTTGATTGGGTTTTGGTTGGTTTTTTTCTACCAACTGTGCATTGTTGGGATTCTATCTTGTCTTGATTACTTTCTCTTAAGCACAGTAACAACTCTCACAGGGCAGATGCGATTCTTAACCAAAAGGAGGACAGTATGTCCCAGCCAAACACTTCGGAGGGACTTTTTTTTTCAAAAAAGAATGTACCTATCTACTAGAGATCCAAATGAAGGTAAATAACCTATAATTTATGTGTACTCATAGACTTGTCATCAGCTTCTTGTGTATTAATAATTCTTTTAACAATAACTACTACTCCTGATAAATTTGAAATGCATTTTGATATAAAAAGAAAATTCAGCTTAAGAAATTTTTGGGAGACACTGCAGAGAATGGAAATCAAAGGGGAAAGAAAGCCAAAATCGAATAGAGGAAAATTGCCCAGAGAAAATGCAGTAGGCAAATCAAATGTAGAGCCAAAATTAAAAGTCTGAAGGGATGATGAAATATGAAACACCACCACATTCACCCTGCATCCTGGAACCAGGATTGTGGGGAGCAGTAGAAAACATTCCAGCTTCAGCTATAGAAACCTGACTGGTTTGGATGTTTCTGCAGTTCTGTAAGCCAGAAGGCATGTCTAGTCCTGAATTAAATAAAATCAAATTGCAGCAAACAGAATCAACCTTCTAACTCTCTTTGCTCATATCCTTGTTTTCTGTAATTTCAGAAGAATTTTGAACATTTGGAAATGTTGAATTTAAAAATCTTGGACACTGCATATTGCTGTATTATCAAAACTATGTTCTCAGCTCTCTTTTTTTTTTTTTTTTTTTTTAATTATTCGTAGCAATTTTAAGTAGTTTTGTGTGTCCTAGTTTACCACTCTTTCTGGACTGGCTGGCTTAAATGAATTTCAGGGAAAACTTTCAGTTGAGAAAAAAGAGAGCTGAAAGAGGATACCAGCAAGATTTTCAGCAAATTTCACAGGACTAAAACTATAGGGCAATCACTGAAACTACTAAGAGACATTATTAAATTAGATAAAAGACAGTATTTTTTTTTTCTCAAAACTTGTGGAATTTGTGGCCACAGCAGGTTGCAGAGTAAACACTGTCAATAGATTCAAAGCAGGGTTAGACATGGATAGGTAATAGCAGGTGCAGGCAAGCATGTATCTTTTACAGCCCTAATTCAACATGAATGCTAAGGAATAAAGGGGGAGTGGATAGCACAGAGTGGCCGTGTTGTGTCAGAGAACAGACACAATGGCTTCTCTTATCTCTTGCTCCATAAAACAGACCAATGTTCTTAATCTCTTTTCAAAAAAACTGCAGAAAATACAAATAATCTGTTTGTTAATTTACCTGTATTTCTCACCATACACATCAGAATTTCAGGGGTTTTATAGGTTTAAACTGTAACTAGAAAACAAAATAAAAAAAGCAAAGTAACTTTTAAATGTTCTTTCTGTTTTTCCAGACGTTACTGGAAATGACAGGAATGAGAAACAGGAGTTGCAAATAACTGTCTTAAGCTTTCAACTAACATGATAAAATATTTAGCTAATTCAGTTTTCTTTTATTTTAGATTACTTGCAGTCTAGATTCTGCTGTTTGCTTCTGTCATCATCCAAAAACTTGAAGGTAATTCATTTATAACTAAATTTGCTTTATTTTGTTAGTTTTTTTAACATTTAGGTTAGAATTAGAGAAGTCCCTCCTACAAACGCATTAATTTCTCTGCCAACTGAGAAAAGAATTACACAGTCAGTAATGCTGCAAACCTCCCAAATCTCTGCCCATGTCTAGTTGTAGGAATAAAAAATTAATTCATTTGCTTTCCCTTTATTTGGCCTATCAGCCATATATATGAAAAACTAGGTAGGTAATATAACAGCATGGTAAGTCAAGTTTTGAACACTGTTTTCTTCTGTAATGATTTCCAGGGAAAATAGTCACAAATGATAAAGCTATTCAGTGCTATCTGGTTTTCTCAGACCAGCTCCTTCGCAATGCAAAGTCAAATTCCTGAGAACTTCCCGACAATGGTAAGATACACCTCTGTATACATCTGTATGTACAGAAGGCTCCATTGTGCTTGTCACTAAAAATACTTTTACAAATTGCTTTAAGATGAAAGAACATTTATAGGTAATTTTCATTCTACATTTCTAGAAGAAAATGGCGAATTCAGGTTTTTATGGTTTTTACAGGGGGGAAATTATATGCAATCTGATAAATACTTTGCACAGGCTAATGCCATATAATCAAAAACATATGTGACTTGCATATTCTTTTTTATATAACTTTGATTAAAATGCCACTATTGGTCTTACTTGGCAAAATCTTTTTTCATAGACAAGGTTTAATCAGGCAGAAGAAAAAATATGCCACAAGTGTAAACTTTATCTTGGATTTGATGTTTTGGTTTTGTTAGGCAAGTTGTCTAGAAGGGGTCTCAGATTGTTGCTTTCTCATATGCTTTATCATCTGGCTATCTAATGGATTTATTGCTGTTTGTGTTACTTCAGCTGTAACCTGGAAAATGTTGTCAATTGTGACTCAATAAATCAGTACAGCAAACAGCAGTGCTGTAAAGAAGAGTTCAGATGTAAAAGAAGTGAAACAAACGGGATGGAAAATGGTGATTTCATGTTTGCCCATCATTTTTCTTTTTAGATTTAAATACTAATTTCTTTATAGATTTTTCTTTATAGATTTAAATATAGATCACTGGGGGTGAGAATATAGGAATATTTTTAAAAATATCATTGAGATAATTCTTTCCCAGAAATTTAAATTTTCAGTTAGCACCATCATAGCAAAAGCTGAGATACTATGATTTTGCCAGACATCCTTACAATATCTCCTAATTTGTATAAAGCCCTATCTTTTACATTCTTATTAAATTATTTCTTATTCCAACAGTCTCTGACAGAGAATGAGTTTTAAAAGATTGATATCATCTTTAAAAGCCGGAAATAACTTCAGTATATTGTTGCTTAATTTGGCATTACACCATGGTGTTTACATAGGCATGAATAATAGTAATGAGCATCTGAGGCGGAAGCGTGGGGACTGTGATTCTGCTAAGTGAAGTCTTATTATATAGACAATGGCAATACAGCATGCATTTTGAAGGCATAAATGTTATAAATTATGCTGCCATATTTTTCCAAGAAGAAAGAAGGAAAATTTTGGAGGACTTTTCACTGTTTCATCTGTGATACTAGGCTTTGGTATTTGCTGTCTAAAAATATCCATTTTAGGTGATTCTTCTTTTAAAGTGAGGTGGTTTGATTAAAAACTTTTAGAAAGATTTTATCTGTCACTATCATACAAAGCTCTAGATGTGAATAAGAGGACATAATTAGAATAACATATATTTACAGAAAAAGCAAATACTACTTCAAGGTTCCTTGTAAATTTTTAATCTAGACTCAGTTACCTTGTAATTATTATTAACAGTATTTCTTTTAGAGTCTTTGTTTATTGTTTATTGTTTCCATTCCTAATTAAGAACAAGCGTACCACTGCGTTTCATATTGCATACCAATAAAACAATGTTCAGAATTATGAAAAAAGTTATGCTTTCCTGTAAGCCCTCTGAAATGAGACAAAAATTTTTAACATAACATCTTGAGACACAGATTTTCCAAGATGTACTTTCATATTTAGTTTCTTAAACTATTGTAAAAAGTCTATTTTTAGTGATTTAGTGATATTTTAGTGATTGTTTCTAGATGTGGAATGTAACATTAGAGATGCCTGCACAGTTACTGGGCTATGAATTCTATGGTGGTGGGTTTTCATTCCCTTTTGACATAATATCTTTGTTTATTTTGTTATGAGAGCAAATAAATTTTTGTTTCAGTTATTAAGGGTTGATTAAGGTTATCATACTTTTGTGTCTTGTTTTTTGCTAACAGTACAGATTTTCCTCTGCTTGTTTCAAGCTTTGAGAAAAGCAGTATGAATTCTGCTAAGTCACGTTAAGTGGAAAAGAGATTACTGAAATGTTCACCTTTTTGCCAGGGGAAAATTCTGTCACGTGGTGCTTAAGCATTGAAAGAGTTGAATAATTCTGTTTGTTAGGATTGCATGGTCTCACTAAACAACTCACAGCACTACATCTTGAGGTACATCAACAACAGGTGATCTGTAAAAGAATCCTAATGTTAGTTTTCTCTCACTTTTTTGCTGATATTTGTAGAGTTTTTACTATCTGAAACTCTACAATTTCAGTTTTCAAGAGTGAGTGGTATTTATTCCTGTAGCTAGACTAATAATTCAGGTAACAAGCTGTTTATGGACTTAGAAACAACTCATGTTTTTTGCTTCTGGGTTGCTGACATCTCTCTTGCTCAAGTGTAATGGCAAAATATCCGAGACTCAAGAGAAATGCAAGTCATAAACTAGATGCAAAGGAAAACGCAACGCCCCCAAATTCTAAAAAACCTGATCCAGTAGTTAACTTGTTCTGAAGTCAATTAAATATGTGTATGACTTTTCTGGGGGTTGGGAGGGGACAATAGCATTTTTTAATTGCATCCAGTATTGTCAGTGGTAGAATTTAGTTAGATATTTTATGTATGAGGGTGTGTAGAGTATGGTAGAGTGTTTTCTGCAAATACAAATATTGTGTTATATCCACAATTAGATAAGTGTGCAGCATTTTTCTGAGAGGCAGAGAAAGCCAATATTGGAGGCCATTTTTAATTCTTTTTCTGTTTTTCTCTAAGCTGCTGGCAGCAGAGGATATGATTGAAACCTTGCTTTAATGATAAATCAGTCACCTACAGCAAACACCTAATTTACTTTATCTTTTGTTGTAAATTAGAAGGGATTCTACTGTGGATTCAGTCATGCACAGATGACCTCGTTTATTTCTTAATTACAACCATGAAATTCTGAAATGCTACTGAGGTGTCACAGCTGAGATTGGAATATCCAAAAATGTGACTTTTTGGTCTTCTGACCGTAATGAAGTCGGTTCAGGGATACTGAAGTTCTTTCGGTGTGAGCTGTGTTTCATCATAACTCCACTTGACTCTCTTCTTGAATTATCAGGTTGTATGGATTTACATTTTCAATTCAACCTGAAGGTTAAGAATCTCTGGCATTTGGTATTAGCCATGCTTGATTTTTGAAATTTATACTGAAAATATACTTGCTTGTGACAATCTCAGTTTATAAAAATTCTCCGTTGGAGATCCTTAGGAAAAGAATCAGTAGACTAGTAGCACTGGTGTCATACATCGCCTTTATTTCTGATGCTTGTAGTGGTAGAGCTGTTACCCAGGCTCCTGTGGGCTTCAGAAATGTGCTCAAAAAAAAAAGGTTCCCTCTCTGCAGTTCCTCTTCTATCTATGCAGATAACTTTTGTACTAAAAATATTCCTGAGTTTCTCTCACAGGACTAAGGAATCTTTTTTTCATATAAAAATCTGTCAGGCTACATCTGTAAATTTTCCATATTTGGAAAACCAATTGTAAATCTGGGCACCATTAACAGCCACAGATTTAGCAGCAGAGAACCTTTTACTACCTGAAGTGAATGTGTTGGTTCTAAACTATTTCTCTCACTGGTCCTACAAAACACCTTCACCACTAGAAGTTCTTTCTAACCACTGCTTTGACATTGTTTGTATTGATCTTCCGGAGCTTTGTAGAGAAGAAAGTATGCTGCTGATTCCCTGGTGTATCTGCACCACTTGTGAATATTTACAAACATTCACAGGCATTATTCCAATATTGTTATCTTTGCTTTGATATTTACGCTGATGTTTATTACCGGGACTTTTATACTTGTGCACTAGCAGTACACTAAAAAGGAATCAGGTAAGGGGTAATTCTGATGCACTGTGATATTCTTAAAGGAGTTACTAACTACTACAGTCAACAGTCTTTGGGCAAACAGAGATTGACATTTTTTTGACAGCACAGAACATATCCAATTTTGCAAGTCCTCCTTTACTTTCATAAATTGCATGCATCTAGCAAATCATTGGGCCTTCCTGAAAAGAAACCTAAAAGACACAGTAGTTGAGAGAGGGAAGAAAATGAGTACTTTGGGTGGTAGAGTAGAGATGCAGAGTTTCTGGAAATGACAAAGAGAAATCCTTATGATTTCCTTATGAAATCCTTATGATGATCCTTATGATGAAGGTTAATAAATTGCTTATTGCATCTGTGACAAATAGATGGTTTAATACTGAACTCAAGTAAACAGGAGCACCTGGCAGTCAATGTAGTTAACAGGAGTGGCTAACATTAATTTAGTTAGTAAGTGAGCAACACTAGAGAGTTCAGCTCTCGAGTATTAAATGCAGTGAGGCCTTCCTAACCTGGCAACCAAATAATGAGTATCTATAAGTTAATTTAAACTCTTCCTCAGGAGCAGCAATTCAACCCAGACATCAGCTGTGTTTCTTAGAGACTAGACATGACCTTCTAAGGAGCGAATCCCATTTTACACTGGGTATGCTGAATTATGACAAAACTCTGGTCCAAGTTCAGATTAACTTTGACTGAT
>JAOXNG010000026.1:11777771-11788234 GCA_028566535.1 Scolopax minor | reverse complement strand
TATAAGTGATATAATTGTATTCTTTCTTTAATGACTACCTTTAGAAGATGCCCACTGCTAGTTAATGACCCTTTAGGTAAGATGTAAGTCTTCACTATTGTGAAATATGTCAGAAGCCTGTTATGAGGGATTCTGAGTCATTTTGTTTATATAATTAAACAAATCTTTTGGTGAATGTACTTCAATCATGATTTCCATAAAGAAAGACAGAAATAATCACTTCCTTTTGAAATCCTTTATTTCTTTCTGAACATGTCTATGCTGATTTCCATTGTGTGAACAATTCAAATGACAGTTGCCCATATTGTGTTTATGTAAATATCTCTCTTTGCAGATCTGATCTAAAATATTGCATCACGCATGTTTTTCTTACGCACAAGAGTAACTCATACAGGAAAATGAAATCTTGCATCAAAGGAACAATAAGAAATATAGGAGAAATTTCATAAATAGCTATTTGTTTTCTTAATAAATAAAACAAGATATTTCTGTTGTTCTCTTGTGTCACTACAGAAGCAACTTGTTTAAATTCTAAGGATAGTTAGAGTGTTGATTTATTTATTTATTTGGCATTTTTAAAAAACTTGGGATTGAGTCTATCTTCCAAGTACCGCTAACTTATTCTGGCTACTTGTAAATGCCCCATTCATTTCTGAGAAGCAAACTAGTTCTTCGGTAGACCAGGCGGTGCCTAAATCAAAAGTATTTAAAAATTCAATAAATAAAAATAAACCAGAAAGAACATCTCTTTCTTTCTCTGCAAGGTCAATTGCTTAATCCTTTTCCTGAGATTATACAAATTCATCAGTGCCCAGTTGGCCTGCCTGTCAGTGCCCTGAACCTTACATAGTCACTTAGCTGGTACAAAATAAGTGAAAATTGATGTAAAATGTTATCAAATCAGAATAGCTGTCTTTCACATCAATTGGCATAAATGACTATGTAAATTCCAGCAATAAGTGAGGTTTCTCTGTCACTAGATGATTTGAAGAAAAGTGCAGCCTCGGTATACTAACCTAAAGTGTTAAAATCTTTAAGGCTTTGGCACAATCGTGCTGACAGGTAAGAGTAAACATGTCTAAAAACAAGAGGTGTTTCTCTTTAAGCATGTTTCTAGCTTGAGTATGGGGGGAAAAAAGAAAAAGGCCATTTTATGATGCTTAGTAACTGTCAAATCTGAGTTTGAGTTGGACCTATCTTTAGCACATGACTTTAGTATATAGCCATCATTAAACTTATTCCATAAACAAGAACTTTTCACAGGGAAATTACTAGATGACCAGCCTCTACAATTGAAACTTCTGGTGATTTAACTTGTCTAAAATGAATTCTTTTAACATAAAATTCCCTATAATTTTGTCATTACAACCTACAGAGAAAGTATTCAAAATATTTCTACTAACTTAATTCTATTATTATTTTGCATAAAACTAGCTATTTCTCATACATTTATGATCTTTTTTTTTTGTTTTAAATGTCCTAGGACATTGAACGTCTTTCCCTGCATCTAGAAAGAACTGAGAGGAAATTCATAATTGTGCTCATCTTTCTCACCACTTTCTCCCACTCTATCTTTTTTTTTTCCTTTTGTACCATCCAAATCATAAGTCTGTTCTGCTTGTTCTCTAATGTAACTTGTAATCTTGATATGCTGGAGAGGCAAAATGTACCTTGTAAATCAGTTGTCAGCCAAAGTGAAGTGGGAAGGAAGATCCTTAAAATACACTCAGGTCCTTGACCTCCTTTGATTGACACAGATACGCATGACTGATGCAGTGGCAGAGTCAGCAAGCCATGAAGTAGTTTTATTTAACCAGGGAATTGTCCGTGTCTGAGGGTGTTACTTATATGGTGTGTGTCAACGAATAAATATTTAAGTTTGTGTGTTAATGGTGCCTTTACAGCTGAACTGAATCTCTTGCCGAGATTGCGGCGCATGATGCGTGCGGGATGAACAATGAAATGTTGGAAGCTGTTTCCTTCATGCATGAAGAGTTGGTAGCAATTCACTTTAACACTTAACCTGACCAAAGTCAGTGTTCATAAAAATAAACAAAAAAACCCTCCTCTGAAGGCCAGTGCCATGCTTGTATCTCTTATGTTTACTAACAGATGAGGTAGTTCCTACTCTTCATATCATGCTGTCTTTTTCTGTCATTTTTATTTTGGGTGATTTTTTTTTTTTTTTTTTTTTTAAGGAGTGTCACCAGGCTTCATCGTCTGTTTATTAGCCTGTAGAAAACTATCAAAGTACTGACCGGGCACAGTTTGAGCAGCTCTTGTCTGTTAGGAAACAGTGGATTTCTTCCAGTAGTGGATCCTGTAGTATTATCCCAGCTAATCCCAAAAAATCCCTTTCCTCTTGTACGCACTGCATGATGGTATTTCAGGCTTATCCTGTACCATTAAGGTGATTAGGGTACCTGCTCTTGAAAAATGATGTTCCTGCAGCAGAATGAGAAGGAAGTAGCAGAAAGACAGCAGTGAATCAGAGAGGTGAAAACCAAATCATTAGTTAACACAGCATTTAAAATATAGCCGTTTAGTTCTTGAAATATTGAAGCATTTTAGATAGCTGCTGCCCCTCAGCTATTAAATACTGCAAATACTGCTCCTTTGCTGAAACGTGATTACTGGGTGAGAACTCTCTTGTTAAGTTCACATAGGGCTGGCAGGTTTTTTTTAAATGGTATTTTTACCTTTTCTAAGATGCTAGGAGTGCTCACCTTGGTTATTATCTTTTTGTCTCGGGGTAGGTCTTTTAGACATGCACTTAAGATGTAGCTAAGGGGTGGTTTAAATGAAGTGCTGTTTTATTTCAACAAACTAATACTTTCTCAGCTTAATCCTTTCTCTACTTCCTTGTGTGTATATGTGTGCAATACGCTTAAGCAGTTAATAGTTGAATGCTTAGTATTTTATGAGAATTTTAATTATGCTTCAAAGTATGACCATTTGAAATTCTTTGGTAACATTTATTATTTATGATATTTGAGGTAAAATATACAGGCAAGTATAAGTCTGTGACGGAGCTGTCATTGTAGATCTTTTCTGAACAGTTTTCCCTGGGATCAGGATAAATCTCTTTTTTCTCCAAGCATCATGTAAATCAAACCTTTCTAAATGCTGACTGTGATTAGTACCCTCGTAATAGGTCTTTCCCTCAACTGTATCTTCTAATTCTGCACTCTTGCCAGCATCTGCAGTGAGGGGGTGCGTTGCTTGGAAACCTCTGTCTAGTTTTGTGCATCTCGACAGACTTATTTACTAATGTCGACTGTCAGCCCTCTACCTTTTGCACCTCTTCCAATACTCTCACCTTTTCTGAACATCTTCTGTTGTTTCTACAGCCTGCTTGGATTTTTCCTGGTCTGCCTTTTACCCTGCTGCTGTGTCGCAGACCTGCCTATGCTCTGCTCACATATCACTTTATTATCTCAGTATTGAGCGTCATTTAGAAAGTGCAATGCTGTCTAAAGTTATAGTCTTCACCAGCCAATCTATCAGGCTGAGGGATAAAGATTGCTTGGCAAAAACTATGACCTTTATAATGATAAAGATGTTGTCCTATTCATCACAATAAATATAAAGCATTGTCCTGACTTGCTGATAGGACAGTGCATGTACTATGAAGAGCAATGTTATTCCATGTATGGCATTTCTATGTATGCAGGACTTTTATTTAAGAATTAAATAGAACTAAGCACAAGCATGAAGGTTGAATAAGACAGATTCGTGGAATTTAAGATGTGTAATTAAAACACCATAGACAGGAAATTTATTACTATTAAAATCATTTTAGAAAGCCTTTTTCTATACTAAAGAGCTAATTTGTACTTTTATGGCTTGATTAATATACTGTGATGAAATTCTAAAGCTGCAAAGCATTAATTGTCATAGAACTAAATCTAAAGCCTTATATTTTAATTTTAATGTGTTTAGAGTGGTTTCATGCTGTTCAGTTCTCCATATTCTGTGTATTTTAAGCAACTAAAAGATTCTTTGAAATGAGGAAAGCTTAATTGTTTTAAATTTGAGCAGGTTCAATGAATAAGGCAGTGCACTGTGGCTTAGAATATCTGAGTTTAATTTTGGAACCTTTTTACTGTTCTCTAACATGATATATGTCAATTTCTAACCCTCATTTTCTTTGGCTCTTTTCTGTAGTTTCAGTGGGCTCTACAATAGTCATGGTTTCAATGGGTTCATGAGATTCCAATCACCTTGAGGTCCTGATCTTATCATTTAGAAATATGGGAGAAAATAATAAAAGCTGTATACAAACATGAACTTTATATAAATAGGGCACTGATAATAATTCTCTATGTAGTCACTATATTTCTATATTCCTTTAGCCCCAAATTCTATTTCCTTAAAGTTTACACTAAGCAATTTAAATGTCTTATAGCCATCATAACTTTCAAAGTAAGAGGGAAATATACTGCAGATTTAATTTTATATTTCCCAGTGCAATTCGAAACTTTCTCTAAGATTCATTTAAAAAAAAAAATCACTGAACAGCGAAGTTTACAGTTACTCAAATTTGAATGTCTACCACACCATGTTTCTGTTCATGGCTAAAAATGACAATTTTATGCAATGGAAAAGCTGTCACTCCTAACTTAATGATACTACTTTGTACCTTGAAAGAAAGGCAGAAATCAGAATTTAAGCCTTCAATACATTTATGTTTATGTGTGTCTTTTCCGGGATCTATGCACTAAAGACACATGTACTTTATAATAAAGAAGTCATATATATGATGAAGGAATTATGGGTTAAAAATTTATCCTCAATGTTAAAATGGAGGTTAGACTAGATGTAATGTTGCTGTCTTCTGATTTTAAAAACTGAGTCACTGAGCTGATGATATCTTCTTTTGTTCTCAAAAAAGCATAATTTTATGATCCTTTGTTTTTGAAATGAAATATTAAAATATTTCTAGTGCATTTAAAATATAACAAATTCTAAAGGCAGGGATTTTTTTCATTCGTTTCTCCCACTATACATAAAATGCAAAGTTATCAGTTTCTATGTGGAATGATTTGAACTTGTACTCTTGTGCATTTTCAACCCAACAGAATTTGTCAAGTGGAATCTCTATGTTATTGTGAAATAGCATAATAGTATTTTCTTTCTTAGTTCATAAGTTTTATCTTCCTGCTTCAACCACCACACTTGTAAAAAAAAATTATCAGGGGAAAACGTAGGATTTTTTTCATTTTTATTTTCCATTTTAGTAATGGTGGAATACACTAGGGCTGGGAGGGTGTTTGTTTGGGTGACCACACAAACACCTATTTATCTTTTTCTTTAAATAAATCAGACTTTCCAATCTTTGTTTTTACTGCTTAAAATTGTGGAAGTATTTAATGTATTTAAAATTTCCTCAGGTAGCTTCTGTGAGTTTATCTGCTCATTAAAGAACAAGAGAGCATTTCGAATAAGCAGTATTGTTATAGTGTTTGATACAGAAAGATTTCAGATATATAGACAGATATAGATATATATAGGTATCTTCATTTTTCCCCTGGAGCTTCTCTTAGATAAGTAATGTTTGGGATAAAGCTAGGTGGAAGAACAACAAAAACTGAAAAAATATTGTTTATGTTTTTGATCAACACCCATTATATTGTGTTCCTTAAAGGTTTAATTAGCTCTGATTTTCTTTGAATTTAAAAACAAGTTGTCCTGTAGCAGTATTCTCCCGACAGCTACTTGATGACGTGTTAAGTATATTTTTTAGCATTGTTAAGGAATATTTTTAAACCCAATTATTCTAAAGTGTTTTCCCCTCTCTCTACCTCGAAATTTTACCAGAAGAGCATTCTGGTTAATGAAAAACATGTCAATTGGCTACCAGTCTGTTCTTAGTGCAGATGAGTTCCAAATTATGAAAATGGTTTACTAAGAGGGTTTATCTAGAGATACTATCAGTCTGATGAAGGTTGAACAGAATACAGCTGCAGGCATAAACAATTACCTGAGAAACCTGTGTCCACCGTTATTTTCAGTTTGAGCCAGAAACCCTGTCCCTGATAACTCATAACCCATCACCCAGTCTCTTTAGTTATACTAACCTGAGGGGAGAAATCAGATCTCTGCTGAAATATTAAAGAAAATACAAAAATACTCTTTCTGGCTAGTATGTAATCCAGGCAAATGTTATCACTCTGCTAGGACTTCATTTCTATGAACCTTTTGACCAAATTTATCAGGCTGATGGAGATTCGGTAAAGCTTTAGAGAGTACCATTAAAATCCATGCCCACTGAAATTAAAATTACTTTCTCTTCTTGCACAGAAAGCAAATGCAAAGTTGGTAATAAAAGCGCCTTCTATTAAAGAAGATTGCTTATGTCAAAAATGCACACTTTAATCTGACTGCCTTTGAACTCATTAGGTTTTATCAAACTTAAGTATATTGGAAGCTAAGGAAAAAAATTTTAAAATTAAATGTAACTTGGATATGAGGTGGGGGAGGGGAGTAACAAAAATGAGAAGATGAGTCTGTTCAAAACTTATATAAGAATGGCTTGAGGTTAAAAAGTATTTTGAAGGAAAATGATTAGATATTAAAGATTGTAGGACCTAAAATTAACTTACATGATTAAAATCTGCTAACTGCACCATGCTCCATCATAGGTGTGATGACAGAAGCAAGCAAAAGCGGATAGCAAATAAATGTAAATGTATAAAGAAGTTCATGGTTTGCCTTTGTTAGTTCACTCTAGACTGTCAGTAAACAGATACTTCTGCCTGTTAGGTAGATTTCAGATCAACCAACACTAATGTACAGGCTGTGTAGAAAGCATGATGTGGCTCCAAACCAGTGGAGATGATGAGCACTGCTGCGAAGAGTGACAAAGAATTTCAAGGTACTAAATATCATAAGTGAAACAGTGGGGTTTGGTAGCTCTGTTGTAATGGGGAGGATGGGCAGGAACAGCATTTCAAGTGAGTGTGAGCACAGAAATCTTTCCCACCCAAGAACACATCTTGCCTGGTGGGACCACATAGATTTCTGAAGTACTTTAGAGTTTACCAGTGCAATGACTTCAATAAAGTAGTAGTTTAAAATTTTTTTCTTCTCTTACTTTTCTCTCTGTTCCGCTTACGCCATCTATGCTTCTTGCTGAAACAGAAATAACAGTATCAGAATGGTCTCCAAAGCAGTCAGATTTACTGGTCTTTTGCATACTGCTGATGAAGAAAATGAAAATTGCTTTTCTGTGCAAGTAGTTTAACATTGTTATTCTCCTATTGTGATTTCAGAAAGGTCAATAACTGAGATTTATTATCAGACTATTGTATATCTTTATTTCTAAGAGGAAAAGTTTGCTGGGGCTTGGGATAAGTTTCATCTCAGTTTTTAGAAATGGGTAGGTAGGAACAAATGAACCCACTCTGACCTCTTTCTCAAAGGGGAAAAATCTACCTGTTGATATGGGTAACAGGATTCTCTAGAGATTTTGCTGAGAGGTAGGGGTTTGCGCTGCTCATGTCTGTGGCTGGGTAAGATGGCTCCTGTTGCTGAGATCTGAGATGAAGGAGGGTCCTAGTGGGAATTAAAAAAAAAAATGATATTGTATGAATGTTGTTCCTTTCTCTGTGGGGAGAAGGTATTTTTATCTCTCTTTGTGTATATGCAGTATACATTCTAAAGAAAAAACCTTGAATGCCAAAATCTCCTTTCACAGTTCAGAAATTGAAACTCAGGAAAGCTTGGTTAAAAAGAATGAGTTCAAACTTATTTTGAAATTTATGTTGTATCATCAGTTGAACAGTACTAATGTTTTTGCATAGGTTAATCAAAATAAGAAATAGGTCTTTTTGTGGATCTTTGATTTTTCAAGCAAAGAGAAAATGAATGGGGTATTTAAAGCCATATTTCATTTGCCAGTGGAACTCACTCATGTTTTAAAATATGGTCGCCTTTGTTGAAAATTAATGTTTTCCATCATCTGTATGGCAGAAGATGGGAAATTCCAGTTAATTCCAGAGTATTGCTTGCTGAATTCAGGTTTGTGTTGGATGTCATTGTTCTTAGAAACTGTTTTTCATGTCGTTGTCATACTTAGCTTATAGGTAACATGTTTTTTATCCCAGATAGTTTAAGAGTATTCCCTTAAATGAGGAATCAGCTAAATGTATTTGAAGGAACCCTGTGAATCAGATTCTTTCAATTTAATTTAAAAAAAAAAAACACGTCTGTGTTAAAAGGAATGTAAAGTCATATACTGATATCATTTATTCACAGTGGAATATATGTCATAATTCGCCTGTGGGATCTGAAACGTAGCCATGACATGCAATGGAAAATGACTGCAGATTGGCAGAGTGGGAAGGAGGAGATCTGGGAGATAATGAGTTCCTGCAAGTGACTTCTTTGACATACATAGGTGTGTGACAAATATGACAATTAATAAGCTACAGTTCACGTTCAAAAAAGGCTTCAGAATCATCTGTAATACACTTAATTTTTCTCTGAGAAACCACTTCATATTGAGCTTTGTTTATTTACGATGATGGTAATTAATATTTATACATAGCGTGAGTAAAACAAAGAATCTTTTTTGAATCCTCCAGAATGGAACTGATTTCCCCCTAAAATAGAATTGATTCAATATAGAGAAAATCTTATATTTCTGGCAGGGCTGCGAAATCCTCAGAATGCTGTATGTGTGTATGCCCTGGATAAAAATAGTAAGTGTATATATAGTTTTTATCACTTAAATCCTTTCAGCATCTCACAGAGATAAGAAACATTTGTCACATTTTGAAGGGGTTTTCATTGACAAAGGCTTCAATCATGCAGAAAGCTGTTTTCAGATTTCCATAAAACAAAGCAGACACCATTTACATGATAAATTGCTCCTAGACAACAATCTTAGCTGACTACCCAAGTGCTTGATTCTGTTATCACTGATTTGTCCTTCAGTTTTCAGCAGAATGAAAATGAAGGACTTGAAACTAATTGTGCCAGGAAAACAGAGCTAATTTGCTCATACTGCCAAAAAAAAAAAAATAAATGGATTGTAAGTCATTAGAGCTGAGCGTAAATCATATCATATGAAATAACAAAGCATTATTAATTGCTGTACTGTCCTACAAAGAGCCTGAGGGTGATATTTTGTAGTAAAATTACTTCTTGAAAGGTCTCACATTATTTTTAAAAGCACAAAGACATCTCTTTCTTGATGTTGCTGAAAATTATATGTCTTCCAACAAAAGCCATCTATCTGAGTCATTTTTAATCAGTACCAGTCAAAAGGAGGAAATGAAGTTTAGATATGTAAATATGTTTTGGATTCCTGTTATTACAAAATTTTATTCTGATAAGATATTGGAAACTAGATACATTTTTAATTTTTACCTCTCAAAAAACAAAGCAAGAGGTCAATCAGTACTTTAACTAGTATCAAGCTGGACTGCTAGTCTGCTTTTAGTACTCTATTTTATCTTTTCCCAGCCAGACTGACAGATCAGAATATCACAGCTGTTGAGTACGCCAGAAGAGAGTGCAAGCATTCCCTTCTTAAAACTGTCATATTTTTTCTTATTTTTCAAAACTGTTTGGGAGTAAAATTAAACGAGTTTTGACACTGATGTAGACACTGCTTAGCTATTTTGGTCACAGTGAAATATTTTCTCTGTGAGCAAATATGCATAATCTTAGCTGTGCCTTCTGTTCTATGATTATCTGCTCTTATGCTTTCATCTTGCACCTTTTTATTGCTCCAGAGAGTATTTTTTTTTTATTTTTAAAAAAGCCATTTCCTGAATTTTTAACATCTTTTATCACCTTTTTCTGCTTTTTTGTAGTTTCTGTTCTTATTGTAACCATGCTTTTGATTAGGAAATGATGTTGGGACAATAGGCTTGAAGATGAAGCAATACAGGTTTTAACTTCAACATGATCAGTATAATTTTGATTTATATAGTATTGGGTTTAAACTAGACTCAGATTCTGTCACTAACCAAAATATGCTGAAACTGGGTTCTGTCATGGTCTCGTTTGAAAACACATGAAGTAGAAAATAAATAAAATGGAGCTGGAAGGGAGAACTAGAATAACAATGAAAGATGCAATTTCATAACTTTGTGACGTAAACAACTATTTCCAAGTCACTTATTAATATTCCAGTCTCTTTTGCCGTGCATCTAGTTCACCTTAACTATCACGATGGAAATAGACCTTGAGAAGAGACAGAAAAGTAGCAGCATAAAGACAAATTATGATTTTTTTACAATGATGATTATTTTGTGTATGTTATTCTTTTAAATTTCCAAAACATAAGAAGAAATAGTCCCTATTTGGACTTCTAAATAAAACAAACACAAATCCAAAGAGAAATATAACAAAGTTATACTCTGCGCTTGTGAAACCCCACCTGGAGTACTGTGTCCAGCTTTGGAGTCCTCAACACAGGAAGGACATGGACCTGTTGGAACGGGTCCAGC